>JAGKTI010001300.1:56441-89958 GCA_018397915.1 Birgus latro | reverse complement strand
ATTTTCAATAGTCTTCTAGGGCTAAATATACGCAGACTCAAAATCCTATCTAAATACTGTATACGCAATATACAATAATATAGAATATTTTAGTGGACCAGCTGGCTCGCGCTAGGACTATGTGAATCAGAAATTGGGGGGGGGGGAATTTCAGTGTAAGTGGGCGTTAGGCAGTCAGAGTGAGCCGGGCGGCTTCACTACTCGTTTGGCTGACGAAACAAAGTGGTAGCGACAATCTGTAATAATAGGAGTGTGTCGGGGAATGACAATGATACGAAAGGAATTGGGAGGGGGTATATTAACAAGTCAACTTATTGCTGTATAAGGGAATTTACATTATAGGAACAAAGGGGTAGGGGGGCATGCAGGAAATTCCAGCATGTGGACACTAACCTGTAATAATAGGAGAGCGACGGGGGAATGACACCTCTGTGTGCCACTCACAGTCTTATATAGCCTCAGTTGTTCTAATCCCCGGAACTGACCACAACTTCGACTGATCATTCTGCAACATTAGTGGCTTTGCATCAACTTCCAAGGGATACCAAAAATATGTTTACACTCGACCCACATGGATGGATTGACTGACAATGCTTAAAATTGTGTGACAAGCATACGGGATCTATAATTATCCTGAAGCCAAAACAAACGAGTATTTGAACAACTTGTAGCTTTGCTCAGTTTTATGACTTGCGACGCAAGACCAATAATGCAAGTTTCGCGATTACAAATGACTATTATCAGCAATTAAGATTTAGGTAAGTGTCAATTCGTTACTACATAGTACAGTAGGGGAATACTGTTAACGATGATGTAAAAATTTCTGGATTAGAGTACGCAGACAGACATTTGCGACAATTAAACTCTGGTTAAGATTACGATGTTATGTATGACCAGTGGGAAACAGCTGGCCCATATGTACAAAGTCAACCACATTTATATAGTTGCTCGACTCGGTTCTTCTATTAACCCCTAAACCGCGGGTCGTCACTTTCGTGATGGTTGGGTGCAATGGATCATACTGCGGGGTGTCACTTTTATGACTGTGTTTTTTTTTAATTTGCCCGGGCTTTCAGATGGTGACTTGTATCATCTATCAGCACTGCCAATATTGAACAATAGTTAGAGCTGCTAATGTTATCAGTACTCCCATCCATTGTTGACAGTTTAGCCATTTTCCCCCATTCTAGACTCCCCTTCCTACCTCCCTTCCATTACCCTCTCGTGTCGTCTGCTCAGCCGCTTTGCTCTAAGTAAACCTTCCCTGGATTTTTCCACTGTTTTCATCCATTGAAATGAGCCCTATGTCCTATTCTTATACAAAATAATATATATATAAAAAAAATAAGGTAATTGATAGTGCCGTACACCTGGAATTGGCTAATTATCACTTGGCAACATCCAACCTGCACTCGTTTGCTAATTTCCCCTGCTTTTTTTTCCCGTGAAATATGCCGTATGAGCTACTCTCGTAATATAAATGTATATAAGAAAGGAAGGGAGAAGCCTGAGTGATATTTATATTCACCTGGAACTACCTAATTTATTATGTATTGTCTAGATTTCCTACGACTTATTTCTTAGCATATACATTAGCAGCTGACATTTTCAGCTTTTGGCTACCGAGATACGTATTGTACATTCAGTTCACTCTTGCCCTTCACGGTGAAATCATGTTGCAGTCGCGCCCCTCCATTTCTGCCACTTTTGTGCCCATTATAAAAGGCCCTGTGACCTCTACCCCTACTAAACATCATGTGGGAAGCAGTAAAGGACTGTAGATATATATAAGTATAATAAAGTACTAGAAATAATAAAGTGTGAGTGTATATATGAGTAAGAAATGACAGAATACCAGCGGCGAATTAGCTAGAGTGGGAGGCTTGTACGCGCTCGTACTTTACATTGCTTTCACAGTTTTTTTTGTTTTTTTTTGGAGTATGGATTCCAAACTACAGTGGAGCCCCTCAGGTAGCGTTTTTTTGGGTAGCGAATCCATGGATAGCAACAGGAATGAAACTATCTCATAGTGATTAATGCTGCACGGTTAGCGAAAATCCGCTAGGCATTGAACACGTAGCAAGCTGGTAACACTGATAGTGAGTGCAAGTCTGTCGTCATTCACACACACCACAATGCCAGCAGAAGACAGGGCGTGTGTGCAGGGCATTCCCCAGGCCCTGTCTTCCCCCTTACTGGTATTTTAATCAGCCAACACCCCACTGACTGGGCTAATGTATGGCCCGGACTTCACTGTAGGTGAAGGAAATCTTTAAACTAACCAACTATCGTCATTCAGTTCATTGACCCATGTGGAGTGAAAGTACGTATCTTAAGCTTTTCTTATAACTAACCTCCAACTATCTCTCTCCTACCAAATTTTACAGTTTTAAATTTTTCCTTTACCTTTACTTTTCTCTTGGGAGAATGCTGGTATCTAGGCGATACTGACGGGTGGAAGGTGAACCTCCCCGCAGTTAACCCAAGAAGAAGAAGAAGAAGATTGTTTGTTTATTCATGCGCCGCGCATTCATTCAACTTGTCACAGTCTCGCCATTGTTAAAGTTTTTTGTGACCTTCCATTTATTGTCGGGCTACTGAGTGTTCTAATATCATGGCTTCAACTTCGGAGGCTGGCCCAAGTGGTGGTGGTGGCCCAGGCAAAAAACAGGAAGTGCTGGTAATGTAAAAGTGACTGAAAAGGCCAGACAATACATGCGTGGCAAGCCAAAGAAACAATACTGCATGGAGGAAAAGAAAAAGGTAATTTTTTGAATATGTAGTATACGTCTATCTTATTACAGTACTGAAGAAATATGACGTGATACTGATGAGTAATGGAAGAAATTAGGGGGTATAGCTGAAGGAGTCCAGGACTGTATTAATTTTTGTAGGTAAGAAGTTTGCCCCTCGGGTAGCGATTTCATGGATGGCGGCCATTTTGGTGGACTAATAAGGTCGCTATCCAAGAGGCCCCACTGTACTTGGAAATAATTGAGTAGTGTTTCTAGTGTTAATATCTCTCAGTGGTATTCTTATTACGGGAAATGTAAAGTGGAGACTTAGTTACCCAACTTCAGAAGTCTCCACAAGTCCTACGATAGTCGACGAGTGTTAAAAAAAACATCCCAGGAGAAAGCTGAAGGTATGTGCCATATGCATATATAATTATAATATTCTAGGACTAATACCCGATTTTTGGCAAATATTTTTAAAAAGTCAGTCGGAGCTCGAATATCCCCGCGGGATGGGCACGGCGTGCCTCCGACAACCCCTCGGTTTAAGGGTTGATAGAGTCTCACTCACACTATGAATAGTAACAGAGATTAAATCTGAATATGGAACTTAACGGTTAACCACTGCACTGTGTAGAGAAAAGAATATCTAGGATTCAAGGTCACACTTATATTACACTTACTCTAACTTATACTATACTTATTCTATCTTATACAACACTTACACTGATTTATATTACACCTAAATTACCCTTAGAATTACGGCACTACAGTCTGGATTGAGGGAAGTAACAAGTGGAGTCCCACAGGGCCAGTTATGTTCCTGATTTATGTAAACGATATGGTAGATTGAATGAACAGTTATGCTTTAAAAATTGTTAGTTAGGAATTTATTCAAAAACTTTTGTAATACTGGATGTTAAAGCAATTGAGTGATAGGTACAGGGCTGGGAATGATCACCCATGTTTGGAGCAGGCTAAATGAGAGCAAACCTCCTGCAAGTAGGAGAGGGACAAGTTGACAGAGAAAGGTGAAAGAGTTTGCCTAGGCAGGGTGTAAGCACAGAAGCACAGCTCTCCATCGGGCCTGTATGCCTTGGTAGTATTGAAGCCAGTGATGGTAGAAGATACATCAGTTCAAGAAATTTTGATGTCAGCCATGAGGAAGTCAAAGGGGGGAGGTGATGGAGGAACAGCAAGGGAAACATTTAAGGTGAATTTGGAGGGGAAAGTCTGAGTGAAGAGTTCTGCATTATCAGTAAAAGAAACAGATACAGAACCATCAAAGTGGAAAAGAGGAGGGAAGGATGATGAGTTAAAGTCATTAGAAAGGATTTTGGCAAGATGCCAGAAGGATCAGGACGAATTTGAGTTCAAGAATTCAGAGCATTTAGTACGAATGAAATTATTTTTAGCAGAGCAAAAAACGGACTTAGCATGATTCCGGGCAGAAACGTAACAGATGAGATTCAGGGGTGGGTTAGCTTGAGTACCTTTTGCAGGTTTGGGAAGCATTAGAACAAGCATGATTAAACCAAATTTTTTTTTGCATTAGTCGTAGAATAAGAAAAAGGAATGTATGCTTCCATGCCCGAGAGAATAACCTCTGTAATGCTCGAGGCATACTTAGGTAGCTCACAGCCATGGAAGCAGTACTCATTCCAGGGAAAATCAAAGAAATACTGCCTGAGGGTCTCCCAATCAGCAGCCCCAAAGTGCCACAGCTGCCACATCTTGGGAGGGTCCACAGGCCTTACTGGAGCTATAGGACAGGTCAAGGTGATAACGTTGTGATTGGAGGAGACTAACAGAGAGAAAACATTAACAACGTAACAGTAGGATTAGTTGGTCGAGTACATTGGAACGCTCTCCAAGGCAGTCAGGGTTATGGGTAGGGTTCTGTACAAGCTAGTGTGGGTCATTAAGGATAGAAAAGATGTAGCCTTGTTCACCAGGTGGATTAGTGAAAGGAGAGGAGAGCCGAAGGTAGTGATGATGACTGAAATTACCTAGAACGGAGATTTCAGAGAAAGGAGTCATCAATAGTATGTGTTCCATCATAGAAATAAGACGAAGAAATTTTCAGCCAGTAAAATTAGAGGATAATTAAACAGCACAGATATAAGTAGTCAGGAAATAGCAGGATAGTTGAAACTAGAGAGTAGAGAATTCAGAAGATTCAAGTTCAGGAACATGAGAGCAAGATATGTTGTTGCGTACATATACACAACAGCCACCTTTGGCTTTGAAATTAGTGTAGAGAAAGTAGGGGGATGCAGAGAAGGGTTTGCTATCAGTTGCCTCCGACAGTTGAGTCTCAGTGAGGAAGAGAAAGCAAGGTTTAGAGGAGAAGTGGTACTCAACAGAGAGAAAGTTAGAGGAAATGCCACGAATGTTGCAGAAATGAAGAAACGAGTCAGACAGTGGTTCCAGACATCTTACTTGGACATCACCATGAGAGGGGTGGATGGCTATCTGGGGGCTTTTATGCCCCCCACCCCCCACCCTCCAGGGTCTCCAAGGCTTGGTATTGCAATGCCAGTTTTAGCAAAATTCTGAAAAGGAAGTGTTGTGTGGAATGTGTGTGTAGTTTGGCATTGACAGTTAGAGGAACTTATAATGGAGAGCAAGCTTGCCTACTATCTGTGTTACTGAAACACTGAAAAAGTTCAGCAAAGGGAGATGATCTGAAACTAGTCCCAAGGGCTGATGAAACAGGAGCTTCATCTCTCTCTGTCATCAGCTTTCCATCCACCTTAGGAGTATCACCCTGTTCGACTGGTGCTACAGTCTACTTCCTGACTGGTAGGTGTCATCTGAAGTGGGAACAGGAACTTCTGTATGTAGAAGCAATCATCTCGTTTATCTGTCCCTAAACTTGTTAACCATCAAACAGGAAGACCTTAAAGGGACAAGCAGTTACTGCATCTTTGTTCCCATGTACTCTAAAACTTATAGGGAATGTTAGAGTATACAGTAATAACTAAAAGGTACTTGTATAGCCTCTTGATACATTTGGGGATCTATCTCTATCTATCTATCTATTGCCAGATGCCATAATCCCATAAGGGGTGGCCATTTGACTTTGAGTTATTTGTTTTACAGGGAGGGGCACTAACCCTCCACCAACCCACTTGTTGATACGTAGGGAGCATGTATGGTTTGGTTATATGGTTACCATTCAGCATTGTAAATGGTGTCTTGGCTTACAGGAAGTCATTTGGCTTGTCACTCATGTAAAGCCACCTGTAAAGGAAAGAAAAGCAATAAGAAGTGGCATGAAAGATGGGAGAAATAGGTAGAGAGGAGGGCAGACACAGAAAAAGAATGATAAAGGCTAAGCATTTGGGGATGAAAAGTAAAAATCACAATTCTAGGAGGGAGTGGGTTTCATTGTCAGACAGGTGGAACTTCAGGTTGTAATTGACTTAGAGAAGATATAGAGCATGCCCTACAGACCTTTTTAATTAAATTGTTTAGAAAAAAAATAATTGTGGTCATCAGGAATGGCAACTTCTTTGACCTCGTGGGCCATAGGAGTGGAAACAGGGTCTGTTAGTTCTATTGCTGACCAAAACAGTTGAGAAATCTGCACAGAAGAGCAAAAAATTTTACAATTTGGCCAGACCCATAGTGTAAAAATAACTGAGTTTAACATCTCCCACATTGATTTTATGCAAAGTACTGTATTTTACCTGTACTAAGTCAATTTTTATAACCAACATAAAGTTTATCTCATATGAGGCTTGCAGTGTGACCTGTGTAGACCTCCTTTATGCTTCATATGAGGTCTGCGGCTTAGCAAAGGTTAATTGATACACATCACTAAACATTATCTGAATTGAACACAGTCTATGGTGACTAGCAATAAATATAAGAGCTGGGATGATTCAAGGTTAAGGTTGGGAGGAGTATGAAGACTCTGAATCATATTTTCTGACAAACCAGAGAAGGGGAGGTCCTTTGTCTGTCATTGCTTTAGTTCCTGAAACCCTTGCTTCTAAGGCTAGAGCTGTAAGGAGTAGGGCTTTGCACAGGGTCCAGAGTCCTTGGTTCACTGAATATTAAGAAGTAGAATCAGATTTAAGCATATGAAGGACTTTTATTCAGGACCACTTTAATGATGGGAGTGAGAGTTAAGGGTTGCCTGTTGAAAGTGCTACATCACCCATCCTGGGATAATAGACCCAAAGCAGTGGGTTCTTCAAACAGAATAAAGGGGAAAGATGGATCCAGAACAGGGTTTGCAGACAAGGAATGTTTCTGCCAGGTAATCTGAGAATGAAGAATGACATATACTGCATATGGGAAATCTCTAGCTTCTAAGACCCTAGTGAAGAATTCCTTGCAAGGCTTATGTTGGTCGTGAAAGAAGAGTGTAAGTTCTGTAAGATTATGTCCTGTCCTTCTGCTTGATAAGAACTGTCATTAGAAGTAGTGTAACAACTCGAGGCATGAGAAGCCAAAGGAGACCAGTATGCCTAGGAATAGTCCCAAAACAACATGAGTGGAGGAGGTGGGTTGGGTTGTTGGGCACAGAAGTAAAACTCCACTGACACTAAATATATGGAAAATATTAATCTCTAATGTCACCTTCTCCAGAGAAAATCAAACCCAAAGCATAGCCTCTCCCAGACAAATCTTCACATCTAGAGCATAGTAAATCTCAAGGCATGCGCCCCTTAGTCCATACAAACTGAAGCACATCTCATGATCTAAGAAACAGCCATCTTGTTGTCACAATACTTCATACTGGCAATCTAGTTTGCCATTCCATATTAATTGTTATTGCTGTGGTTCCGGACTGGATGTCAGGTTGCCATTTTTCAATATTGTCATAAACTAAGAGAAGAGTCCCCCATTTGTTGCAGGGCACTGAAGGTGAAAGATGGTGTGAACAAGTTCTGGGAAAGTGAAAGAAAGTGCCTGATCCTTACTCCTCCTTTTCAGCTTATCACAGACTTTGTGCAAACCAGTCATATTTTCCTTTTATAATAAAAAAAACATATATTTCTTTTTGGAAAAGAAACAAAATGGGAGACCTCACATATCCTAGTTTGTGCGAAAGAGTGAGCTGATGACAATGTGATTTCAGTTGCTTTGAGTTGTTGGAATATGTTATGGCTAAATAACTCCTAAGCAAGTGAGAATTAACAACTATTGGCCATCTCATGAGTTAAAAGAAGCTTCATCCCATGTCTGGCCACTCATCAAACATAATGGCAGGTTTGAAAATAAAAGTGTATACAGTGATCCCTTGGTTATCATGCATAATTGTTACCAGACGTGGTGCATGATAACAGAAGCACAAAACCTATGGGATTTATCCTAATTGTACCAGGCATCCCAAGTGCAAGTCCAAATTTTCCCTTTTATGATAACTTAGACCCACTAAATTTATACTGTTATGATAAGTATCAAAAACGTACATAGGCATGATTAGATTAATAGAAAGTGATGAGAAGGGCACAATATGGAAGAAATACATACCATAGAGAGGTCTGAGATGGGCTTGAGGAAAGAGGTTCTGAGGCTAAGGAATGGAAAGTTAATGGTCTCCACTACCTGGGATTAACTCCTCGAGTAGGGCCTCATCTTTGAATCTTTCAAAGCCATCAGAAGCTACAGACACTGCACCGTCAGTGTTGGCAGAAACCTGCTCAGGTGCACAATAACAATGGTTTTTTTAGCTGAAAAATGCACAATACAGCAGGAGTGCAGATTTTCATCTTGCAGTGGTAATGAAAACTACTATAACCATGTGAGCAGTAACCAAGGGATTACTGTACAGTATTTGCCGACTTGAAGAGAGTTGCTACCTGAGTCAAGAAAAAGGGAGATGCATATCTAGAATGTGAGGAGAAATAAGAAAGAGAATATGATACACCACAAAACTTGTGGCAAGAATGAGGCATCTGTAAAGCACTATGCATGACCTTGCCTTCACCAGAATGGACACTTCATTCTATCAGAATTGGTCAATAAATGAATGTTTTGTATGGATTGCTGCTGCACACCTCTTGGTGAGACATCATGGAGGCATGAGGCCATAGTGAATTGTTTGTCTCATACTATGTGTGCCATTGCTGTCTTCAGAATGGACATAGCATCCCATCAAAAAAAAAAAAAAAAAAAAAAAAACAGAAGCTTATTAGTCAGCATGACACCTTGGGAAATGGGGGGATCTGGGAGAGATAGTGTGATTGCCTAGTGTCCCGCAGGGTGCCGGGAGAGATGGGAGAGGAAGACAAGTGCCCATTTCTCTAGCAGACATAGCCTGAGGAAATGACCCCAGGGCATGCCGAAACCCAGAAGAAAGGCAGAACTCTTTGTTCCACAGGGTAGGACACAAGAAAACCTTGGGGAAAAAAAAGCGCACAATAAACAATCAAGAAAGCAAAAAGAACAAACATTGAAGGAAAAAAGCTGCTAGGATTGGAGAACAAGGAGAAAATTGATCATAGGAACTTCTGCCCTGAGCATGGAGCAGGTTGCATGAATAGAAAATACTACCAGTAATGTTACTGAAAATGAAACTAATTCAGGTAGCTGATATGAATTAAGAGCACTAAGGAGTGACAAGGCTTTTTTTTTTTTTTTTTTTTTTTTTTTTTTTTTTTTTTTTTTTTTTTTAAGGAGAGTATACAAGCCCAGAAGATTGTTCCCCCCAAGAAAAAATAAAAGATAAGAGAGCTAAATTCATTATCCATTCATTTTGAGATGCCTAGACACATTGTGTTGGAAAGACTGGAGGTCATAGGCAGTAGGAAATACAGACGGGGAAGACAGTTCCAGAGTTGACCTGTTGCATACATGAGGGACTAGGATTAATGGTTAACTCTTACATTAGAAAACTGGGCAGAGTAGGGATGAGAGTTTGTTGCTAGACAGGTGCTATGCACCTGCTGAAGTGGTGGAGGGATGCAAGCAGACAGTTCAGAGGAGCAGTGACCATTGAAGTAGTGATAGCAAAGAGGTAAAAATGTGACAGTGCAGCAAAGAGACAAAGGTTGAAGGGAGCCAGTAATAGGAGGAAAGTTAATGGAGCCATTGACTCCACCTTGTTGAGAAGAGCTGTATGTGGGGAGCCTTCCCACATATGAGGGTTGTACTCTACACAGAGGTGAATAAAACCTGTGTATAAAGACAACAACTGTGCAGGGATCAAGAACGCTTAGCACACCTAACCTCTTCGAGGCAGATTTTACAAGATAGGTAATATGATCTGTCCAATATAAATCTCAAGGGAATGAAACCAGGTATGGGTAGAGATGATGCAGGCTTGAATTGGGTACTGTTAAAAATTAGAGGAAATTCCTGTGGAAGATTATGACAGGTTGAAAGATGTAAGAACTGAGATGTTGTTGCATTAAAAGTAACATGATTACTTTTACCCCAGTCAGAGGTATGAACCAAGTCAGACATTAAGTGTGCCATAGCCTCATCCCTTGTTTGTTGAAGTAACTGCTGAGATGGACTCTGCAGAAAGCAGATGGAAAGGCAGGGGGTGGAGTCATCAGTGTATGAGTGAATAAGGTTAGACGTACAGCTTAGGCGGTCATTGGTGAATAGAAGGAGGAGAGTTGGTGATAGGAAAGAACCCTGAGGACCACCACTCTTGATAGCTCTAGGAGAAGAATGATGGCTGTCCACGACAGCAGCCATAGAACAACCAGAAAAGAAGCTGGAGATAAAGGCACAGATAGACAGATAGAGAACATATTAGGGCAGTTTGAAAATTAAAGATTTATGCTAGATTCATTCAAAAGCTTTTGAGATGTCAAAGTCGTACCATAAGAGAAACAAAGGAGCACTCAAAAAGGATTTTTTAAAAATGGAGAGGGGGGGAGGATAAGCTTCTAAGATTGGAGAACAAGGAGAAAATTGATCATAGGACCTAGTGGGTGAGTGGTTTTGTACAAAAACAAGTGAATAGTGCCCATCGTATGCAACCGTGCAGCACTTACCACACCATACTGGAAGTAGGCTTGTGAATGAGCAGATGCCACACTGGTAAATTTTAATCAAAAGTATTGTCTCCTGAGCAAATTATAGCACAGGGAACCTTTCTTATACCTAGCATGAGTAATATGGCTTTGGGGCATTATGCCCAGGAGGCCAGTAATCTTTCAGATGTAAGTGAAGTGTATAAAACAAGAATAGGCATTCTCTTGCCCTGGCCATTATTTAAGGAGTATAGGATTCCCCAGTGCTACCTTTGGAAATACGGTACACCCTCACTATAATGAACTAATTGGTACCAGACCCTTGACGTTAAAGCCTTACACCATGGTGTTCAGTAATTTCCCAGGCATTATGGCTTTTACTGAACAAAGATAATTAAATATAGAATGTTGTTCAGCCGTACAGTTGTGCTCTATTTATGACTCCTCTCACAATGCTGGTCTGTCAGAGACTGATGTGATGTTCATGGAGTAATATGTGTGTGTGTGTGTGTGTGTGTGTGTGTGTGTGTGTGTGTGTGTTTGGAGGGATGCCACACTGGTCAGTGTTTCTTGTACATCCATTCTTTTACTACGCAAAAATTTGTTAAATGAACATAACATTCGGCCAGCTCAAGGTGGTCATTAAAACCAGAATTCGTTAAAAGAGGGTTCCGTATGTTGAGGGTTTACTGTATCAGTAAATCCTCACGGACATGCATCGGTTTTCTAATTTAGAATCTATTCCATATACAGTAAACTCTTAGTTATCCAGTGTAATTCCGCCAAACTGTACACCAAATAATGTGACACTGGATATTGCATAGTACCCTCCATCGGCTCAGTATTCAGTGTTGAGTCGGATATTGCGTTACTGTCCATCTTGACCCTCTATCCTAGAAACTTTCCCATGAGTAAAAGATGAAAATTGAGCATAAAATACAATAAAGTTATTATGCAGTACAGTAAAACAGCGCTGGTTGGCTGCTGTTTTGGAGCCTGTTGATACTCCTCAATGCCGGATATTGCATAGAATTGCTGGTTACGTCCTGTTTTGGCACCAGATATTGCACATTTTTTTTGGATATTGCTTTAATAGAGCTGAGCCAACAGCACTGGATATTGCATGGGGCTGGATGTTGCGACAACAGATAATTGAGAGATTACTGTATGCCCTATTTTGTGTGAAGAAGTTACTGAAGCATTCCCAGCCTTCAGAGTGCCATTTTTTCATACAAAATAAATATTTAGCTGGTTTGAGGTTTAACGGTTAATACCTATCAGTACATTGTGTCGTATTTCAGAAGCTTAAATATGTTGTAAACAAAAAGAAGGTGAAAGAGAAAATACTTTGCCTGTACCATCTTGCCTCAGCTAGAGGAGTGAGAGAGTGAGATATTTCTTTTGACATAGCCAGAAGTCAAGGAGAGAAGTGTTGTAATTTCACTGTGCTTGTAAAATTGAATTAATCCCTACAGTGTCTTAGCTGAAGTGCCTTCAAAGGTAACACTGAGTTGACACGAAAGCCTTTCGTTTATTTTCGAAGCTAATGCCTCCCTCTGTTACACTCACTTGCTGTTTTGTCATTACTAATTTTCACATTTCTCATATGAGGTGTGTAGTGGGAAAGAAGAGGGGGCTTGCAATTGCTCAAGTGAGACACCAGTGGTAAGGTGCTTCCATTGCCTTTCACAGGAGGAAAACTGGGTTTTTAGCTCTACAGAAACTTTTTTCTTTCTTTTCTTTTTTCTTTTCTTTTTAACTACTCCTTCTCCCTCCCTCCCTGCTTGTAGGTCATTGTAGTACCATAGGAAAAGATGGCACTTTATATGAGTTGAATTCTTTATGCATCCTAAGAAATCTTGTGTCATTAGGTTACATTTGCATGTTTATTTCTGTGGGACATATGAGGCATGTGTTGTAGAACTGCTGAAGAGGAAGAACTAGTTTTCTTACATGTGAAAGAACCCATCCTCCATATATGTTTGTTCCTTCTATGGTCACTGTTGTGAATGAGTCACCTGTACTGATGAGTTCTTCGTATCACATAATAGCATACAATCCCGACATCATGGCAGAGATGGGTGATTTGAGTCTGTGTTTTGTACCAGGGGCTTTATGTTTACTGACTGGCAGCTTGATATGGAGTTGACCCCTTTAGTCCAATAGCATTTTTAAAATCTTATTGTACTCACAACTCCTAAATTTTTTCTGTTGTTGTTCCTGTTGCTTTGCTCCAGTCTGTTTGGCCAAGCAGACCCATCAACCATGAGCAAACAGCTCCATTTCTCCAACAGACAGAGCAGGCTCCTTTCACATGACAGGTGCAGGGAAAATGGAAGAGGCATAACTCCCAAGAGGATGAGCTGTGTATTGGAGATGTTTATGAGTAGTAGTTAATGTGGTTTAGTTCCCTGCCTGGGAGTGTTGTGCAGAGCCAGCTACCAAGCCTTGGCCTCATGTCACTCCCATGGAAGAAAGCAAATGTTGTTCCCCTGTTCAAGAAAGGAAATAGACAGAATCCACTCAACTACTGACTGGCATCCCTGACCAGTGTTGTAAGATACTAGAAAAGCTGATAAGAAAAATTTGGGTAAACCATCTGGAAAGATATGGTATGATAACAGAAAGACAGTTCAGTTTTAGAAAAGGAAGATCATGTGTTGCAAATCTATTAAGCTACCATGATAGAATTGCTGAAACACTACAGAAAAGAGAAGGATGAGTAGACAGTACCTATTTAGATTTCAAGAAAGCATTTGACAGAATACCACACCAAAGACTTTTAAGGAAACTGTACCATCGAGGAGGAATCCAAGGTAATCTGTACAGTTGGATGCAAGATTTTCTCAGAAAAAGGGAATTGAGAACAGTACTAAGGGGAAATCACTCATCATGGGGAGAGGAAACTAGCAGAATTCCACAAGGCTCAGTGCTGGCACCAGTTCCATTTTTAGTATATAAAAATGACACTGACAGTACCATTGGATGTGGGAGCTATCTAAATAAATTTGCTGATGATGCAAAAATATGAAGGAGAATTACAAACAGACTCTTGCAGAGAGCTACTAGAAGAATTAAGTAAGCTTCATGAAGCAATAGATGGCAAATGGAATTCATGTGGACAAATGCCATGTAATTAAGGTTGGTAAAAGTGGAAAAAGACCAGACTGTGATTATAATCTAGGAAGTTTATCCCTACACATATCAGAAAAGGAGAAGGACCTAGGAGTGAGTATCATTAACAGACTATCTCTAGCTGACCACATCAATAAGAAGGTACGGAACATTTATACACTGCTTGCTAATATGTGAATAGCATATGAATGAAGCCATGCTGAGAAAGATAATAACATCATTCATCAGACCAAGCCTGGGGTATGTATCAGTGGTCTGGAATCCTCATCTCGAAAAACACATAGATATGACTGAAAAGTACAAAGGGCCACTACAAGATGGGTACCAAACTAAGGGACCTAAGCTATGGAGAAAGACTAGAAAAACTGAACCTACTGGCATTACAAGAGAGAAGGAAAAGAGGAGACATGGTTATGCTGTATAAATGCATCACAGGGGAAGAGAAAACAGACATAAATGAGTATACAGTATAACCTACGGGAAAGCATCAGCAAGAAGACACTGTGAAAAACTGCATGAAAAGAGAGGTGATAAAGACATAAGGAACTTCACTTTCCCAAATAGGGCAGTTAGTCAGTGGAATGCACTACTGAATGAGATGGTGTTTGCCAAAACTATTCATAAATTTAAGGATATGTATGATAAAAATGGTTTAATAGATGGGACAGTAAGAGCTTGACTCATTCCTGTGAAGATACAATTATGTAAGAATAATTAGGTAAGAACCTCCCATAATGATAGTAACCACCCACCTAGACTATTCAGGGCAGGGGTATCCATCTTCCCTGAACTGGATACAGGCTAGCTGCATATCCCACTATTTTTGTGTAAACTATAAAAGTAGTATAAGGGGTTCCTCACCACCTCCTCACTTAATATAGTGTCACATACAGGTGACTTCACACTGAATCACAAGCCAAATGGTTTGTGTATTTAAGGAAACTTTTTTTTTTTTTTTTTAATGCAAGGAAGAAGGAACCAAAGGCTAGAAGCCTGCGAATTGTTCCCTCCAAGAAAAATAAAAACAAGATAATAGAGAACCATATTCAAGATCCATTCATTTTGAGATACTTGGACACACTGAATTTAAAAGACAGGAGGTCATAGGTAGTAGAAAACACTGATGGAAGAAGAAGACAGTTCCAGAGCTGGCTTGGTGCATACATGATGGACTGGGAGTAATGGATAACTCTTGCATTAGAGAGTTGGACAGAAAAGCGATGTTAGTTTGCTACTAGATGGGTGCTACATGCCTGCCGTAGTGATGGAGGGATGCAAGCAGACAGTTCAGAGGAGCAGAGACCATTAAAATAGTGATAGAAAAAAGCTAAAGATGCAATAGTGTGGTCAAGGATAGAGGTTGAAGGGAGCCAGTAAGAGGAGGAGAGTTAATGAGACAAAAAGCCTTTGACTGCGCCTTGTTGAGAAGAGCTGTATGTGGAGAGTCACCCCACACATGAGAGTTGTAATCTGCATGAACAAATAAAACCCATGTGTAAAGTTACAACTGTGCAGGAATTAAGAAGGCACAGAGTTGGCTTAGCTAACTAATCTCATGGAAGCAGATTTTACAAGAGAGGTAATATGATCTTTCAAAGATAAATCATGAGAATGAAACCTCAAGTATACTTAAAGATATTGCTGGATTCAGCTGGATATTGTAAAAAATTAGGGGATATTCCTGTGGTAGATTTTGAGGGTCGAGAGATGTAAGAACAGGGTTTTTGACGCATTAAAAACAAGATTACCTTTACCCCAATCAGAGATATGAGCTATTTATTATGTTGATTAGCAGGGGGAGGCAGTGGCTAAATCGGTAGAGAGGTGGCCTGTAGTCCTAATGGACCCAGGTTCAAATCCCCGCTGGGGCAGGGAACAGTTTAAGGATTTGAATTTCATTAAATCAGGCTTTACTGATCTACCAGAAGACCCGCCGACATGTCATAAAAATACCCCCGCTAATACCAATACACCAGTCCTGTATGAGACAGCCCTTGCATGTATTCAATATGGATGGTGGGTGTTAGCACTGAAGTGGTGACATGTAGAGGTGTATGGTATGTAGGAGGGTTGCTGGGCCTTGATAGCAGGCTGTGAAGCCTATGCCCAGAGTCAGACACATAAAAAAAATATATATATATTTAAGCAACAGATGGTTGCCTTGTGGTGTAGTAAGCTAAAGCTCACCAGACAGATGTGGTACATCAGGTTTCACTTCAAAGGGGTTGTTGTTGTTGCACAAGGCTCATCATGACATTAACCCAGTGGACTTCAGGAGTCTTGTCACTTCAACCAAGTGCTTCTGGAGATGTTTTGTTGAGGTTATGGTGACCACCAGTATTTTTGAAGCAGTAAATTGTATGGTTTTAGTTCCTTAGGTTTATCTGTCCTTGAACATTTGGACATTTCTCTCATCCAGTTGGAAAGATTTTTAAAATGTCATGCTCAATACTGTATCATTATTACAACCATGCAGAGAGTGAAAATGGAAAAAAAAAAATGTTGTTGAGGGTCCACAAGGAAGTAGGTTCTGAGATTACTTCATGATACAGTATGTTATCATTGGTTTCTGCACATCCTCTACCTGAACCACACACTGTACAAATATGTAATTTGTTCACTTTTACTCTGCAGTCTGTTGTGGAAAACTGTGCTCCTCAAATATGTGTTGGAGAATTACTCACTGTATTGGTAGGAATGACCATGCTTGTGTTGTGGTCAGGGCTTCAGCTTCCCACCTTCCATCTTTCAGATACAGTATATAGGCATTACTTTTCAGGATTATTTACATTTAGTTAGGGCTGCCCTACAAGCCTTCTAGTAAATTGTTTGGGATATAGTTTCAGTTCCCAACAAGCATAGGGTGAAAATAGTAATCATTCCATAGTTGTCTTCATCTGTCAGTTGGAATCTCCCCTGGCCTGCTGTTCATGTATACAGTACCTGACTCATGGCCATTTTTTGGAGGTGAGGCCTCAGCCCTTCTTCAGTGATTATCTAATGCAGCACATATTGATTGAGTGAGTTTGTCTTGGAAATGCTCCCCACTTGGATCTCCAGGATTTAGATAGAGATGGGCATTAATACTCTATCCTCTATGCCTGGTGGAGTACAGTAGCATATGTAACGCAGGAAGCAGGCTTTCTCAGCCAGCTTCAGAAAGTACAAAAATACTGCCATAGGAATACGTGGGAGGTACAATAACTGTGATTATAAGTCACCTGCATTTAGATCCAGAAGTACTTCCAGTCAAGGACCAGATGTTCAGTATACTGAATGAGCTCAGTGTATCACTTGAAGACAGGTTCCGTCCCATTCTTTTTCATCCTTGTAAATTTATTCTACACCACCCTTTACCACAAACAGAAGAACAAGAAGGAGCATCCAGAGTGTGCAACATGTGCAGCCTTCACTTTGATATTATTCTGTAAGCTTGACCTTCAGCTGGTTATTTTATTATTTATTTTTTAAAATCAAATTGCTTCAACCTTGCCTAACCTTCAACAGTTCCATGTAATTTGGTCTAAATGGGATCAGAGCTGAGTTGACCTCAACCTTTGACCTATTGTTCTCAAACTGAGGTACTTATCCTGAGCTCTTCCACCAAATTTGACCCAATTCAAATCATAGCTGATTCAAGTGATAGGACTGAACCTTTGACCTTACTCTTTGACTTTGACCTTTTGCTGATTGTTCTCAGAATCAAATCACTTCATTCTTGCCTCAAGTTTGACTTAAATCATATCAACTCTTTGAGTCGACATTGACCTTTCATGTATTGTTGTCTTCATGGTATCACAAGCAACTTTAAATTTTCCACATCTGAGATTATTGCAATACACTTCTACCATTTACACAGGATGCATCCTGACCCAGATTTGTTTTTAATGGATTGCTTATAATGAGGAGGTAAGGTTTTTAGGCCTCATCTTTAACCCCTGTCTTACATGGGTCACACATCTAAAGAGGGATAAGGCTTCCTGCCTGAAGGTTTTTCACCTTTTAAAGGTTCTGGCTTATACTAAAAGGGATGCTGGCAGATATGCCCTCCTCCTGCTCCATCAACTTTTGTGTTGTCCAAGCTGGAGTATGCCGGTGAGATGTATTCACTGGCTGCCCATCTGATTATGCTGTCTTTTCTCTGTACCTCATGCAGGCCTGTGTTTAGATGCTGGAGCTACTGCATCTGTCCCATATAGCAAGGTGCTGGTACATAGTCCAAAGATTACCTGAGACTGACAATTGCAAAGTTTTTAGTTTTCCCACCACCCATTTTATGTCCATCTGTGATTTCCGTGCCCCTTTAACCTTAGAAGCAATGACAGTCTTGGGAGACTCCAGTCTTGCATATAAAGACATCTGTAATTCTATTCTGATTGTTACCCTGGATGTTACCTGTGGTCAGATTTTGCACTATGTCACAGTTCCTTAGGTTGTGGCATCATATGTGGTGCTTTGCACCCAGTTTTTAGCTCATGCTGCCTTTCATGTGTCTGTCTCAGTTTTTATGGATGGCTTGAAGTCTGATGCTGGCGTTGGACTTGGAGTCATTTTTGCAGATTTTAGTTAGAGTGGCAGCTTACCCTCACCAGCTTTTTTGCTTACCGCTGAAATATGAGCAATTCTGCTGACTCTCTGACATATTCTGACCCATGAGGCTATTAGTTTCACTATTTTTAACTTATCCTGGGTTTTTGTCCATTTCCAGCTTGTTTCACATAACTCAGTTGCAGAACAAGACAATTTGGTGGCTTCACATCCTTTCAGCAGCACTTCTCCATGACTAGCATCATTCTCTAGTATTATCTCCCATCACAATTCAATATTCAAGATGGAGAGATGGCAATTTTAGGCCAGGTGAGAATAAAAATTGTTGTTTCAGCAATTTAGGGCAGTCTTTTTTCCCCTTGAGCATTTTTGCTCACACCACCCCTTCATTTGGGACAATTTAGAAAAACTCCTTCTCCTGGACAGTCATGGTCATGGACTGTTTTGATGGGTGCCAGTCCATGTAGGACTCGTTTTCTTTTCATTTTGTTTTCGTTTTTGAAGGCTCCAACATGCTTGCATTCATCAGCCTTGGTCACCTAATGGCGGCTCTCCATGCTGCTCGATCTATGGCAGCCTCCTTGTTCAGTCCCTTAACCCTGAGGTCACACTTAATGACTTCGTCCCATGTCTTTCCCGGTCTACCCCTCACAACCCCTCCCCCAGTATTAACACTTCTCACATTCTGCACCCAATTATCATCCCCCATCGTCTCCACATGCTCAAACCATCTCAGTCTACCTCTCCTCATCACAACACCAATACACTCCAGTCCCATCCTACCTCTCAACTCTTCGATCGTAAACCCAGCCCCCCCCCAGGCCTTGCATGCAGGTACGCACTGCACATCCACCTAATCATTGTCATTTCTGTATGTTTGAACCTGCAAATATCCTCTTCCTTTACTGCCCAGGTCTACTACCATACAGCATCACACTCCTAACACATGCTGCATACAAAGACCCCTTTGCACGTAAGGAGAGTCCTCTCAATGTCAGGAGAGGCAACAGCTCCCTGAACTTCTTCCAACCACTTCCCACCCTAGCAACCGAACTAGCTCCAGCTCCACCTCCGGCACATAACATGTCTCCCAAATAACAAAACTCTTCCACACACTCAAGAGACTCACCAGCAAGTTCAATCCTTTCACTCCTAACAATCTCCACCTGCTCTCCCCGACACACCGCACCCATAAAATCAGCATTATCTTTCAGTCTACCTCTAATACCACTACATCTCTTGTGCACCCATTTATCACAAACACTGCACGAGATGGAATTATTTTCCACACCTCTGTGGCAAATTGTACATGGCCACTCTCCTTCTTTTTTTACTGCACCACCACCAACCCTAGATATCATCACTTTTGTTTTATCTGCATTTACCCTTAGGCCCTTGCACTCCATATCATCTCTCCACTTCCTAAATCTTTCCTCGCCTCCTTTTCATTCTCTGCAATCAACACCAAATCATCTGCATACAACATCTACCACAGGAGTCCATCTCTGAAGTCACATGAGAGGGCTTCAAGTACCATGATAAACAACAAGGGACTCAAAACTGACCCCTGATGCACACCAACATTCATGGAAAACTCCACTCAAATCTCCATTCACTCTCATCTGGGTGTGAGCACCCACATACATGGCCATAACCACCCTAACCAGCCACTCTTCCAACCCAAGCTTTCTCATTGCCCACTTCACCACCTCTTTATGGACTCTGTCAAAGGCCTTTTCCAAATCAACAAAAACGAAATACAATTCCCTTTTCTTGCCAATATATTTTTCCTGAAGCTGTCGAACAATGAATATGGCATCAGTGGTCCTCCTGCCTGGCATAAACCCAAATTGCATCTCATCAATATTCACTCTTTCTCTAATCATACCTTCTTGAACTCTCCCCATTACTTTCATTATCTGATCTAAGAGCTTTATACCTCTACAATTTCCTCTTTCCAGGGCATCACCCTTCCCTTTGTACACATTTACAGTTACACTCTTCAGGCAGTCATCTGGGACAACACACTCATAAATAATCATATTTATCAAGTCAGTGACTAATCTCACCCCAATATCTCCTGAGACCTTCAACATTTCGGCGGTCAACCCAGACTCACCTGCTGCCTTCCCCACCCGCATCCTGCCTATTGCCTCACTCACAGTAGCAGCGTCAATCAAAGGCCAAGGGCCAAACACTGGATCTCCTGGCTCCAAACCTTCCCTGTCCTAGTCAAACTCTTCATTCAACAACCGGCTATAATGCTCTCTCCATGCATCTTTAATATCCCCATTGTTCACCACTACCCTTCCTTCATCATTCTTCACACACTGCTCACCTACAATATCCCAATTATCCCTCTTCACCTGATTTGCCATCTTAAATATCATATTTTTCCTTTCCCCATGATTTAGGTTATCAAGTAAGAGTTTCTAACTCAGACTTCACCCTGTATACCTCTCTTCTAGCCCTATGCTTGGCAGCCAAGTATTCCTCCCTGTTACCACCCTTCTTCCATTCCTGGAAAAGACTTCTTTCCACCTTAACTGCAGCTTCTACACCCTCATCCCACCACCAAGTTACTTTATGTCTTGGTGGGCCTCTTGTCCAACCGCATATTGCATCAGTAACTCTCAAGAGTTCTTAAGGGCTCTGTACTGTTCATTAACGCCTCTGTCTACAGCTCCCTGTTCGGCCACCACTCTCCTCATCTCACTCTAGAAGGCATCCCTTACTGCTTGGTTTTCCAGCTTCCATATTTTCCTCCTAGGTACATATGTCCTCCTTTTCATCACTCATTTTTTAAGCACCATGTCACAAAT
Source organism: Birgus latro (assembly GCA_018397915.1). Taxonomy (NCBI): domain Eukaryota; kingdom Metazoa; phylum Arthropoda; class Malacostraca; order Decapoda; family Coenobitidae; genus Birgus; species Birgus latro. The sequence continues at coordinate 68,772 of JAGKTI010001300.1, read as the reverse complement.
CAATAGTTTGTGCTGCTGCACACACTCCTCGCTTCCTATAACTTTAACATCCCTCACTAACCTCCTATCAACCCTCCTGACCAGAAAATAATCTGTCTGACTGCTATTTCCCCTGAAATCTTATGTAATCAACCTACTCACTCTTTTTCTAAAATGTATGTTGCACACAATCATGTCCATTGCCTCCCTAAACTCGAGTATTCTCTCCCCTTCCGCATTTTTCCTACCGTATGCACATCCCCCATGCACTCCTTCATAACCATGAGCTGCTTCACCCACATGACCATTTAAATCCCCTCCCAAAACCACTATTTTTTCATCCCCCATACCACCTACTACATGTATTAAATCATCCCAAAATCTATCCTTCTCTATCTCATCCAACCTTGCCTATGGAGCATATGCTGATATAATTGCAATCATCAATCCACGAAACAAAATTTTCACTACCAATATGCTATCGCTTACTCTCATAACATTCGTAACGTATTCCACCCGTTTCTCTGCAACCAACACACTCACACCCCCATATCTGTCAGTTCCCCCCTGCCAAAACAACTTATAGTAGCAATCCTTCCCAACAAGCTTTCTGGCTGATCCACCCCTGTACCGGACTTCCTGCAAACGTTCCACATCCACCCACCTCCTACTGAATGCCTCAACGACTTCCCCCGCTCTTCCCCTCAAATTTCCTATATTCCACGAACCCACTCTAAATCCCTTGGGTGATTTAATGTCTTCAGGCTTGCTTTGATGCTTATAGTTGTAAGTCATGGTCGGTAAGATAAAGGGGGGTAAACATTCCAAAGGCCCGACCCATTTCACAGTCCTATGTCCAGGCAATGGATCTGGGACCCCTAGCCCACCAGCTTACCAGTGGCTGTGGTAGTGGCCTCAGGGCACCCTGCCAGGACAGCTGCAGGGACACCCTCAAAGCGTGCTTTGGCACTGCAACTGCTCTGCCATTATACACCCACTGATAGGGGAGCCTTCTGCGGCGCTACTCCCAGGTTCGGGCCACTCTCTATTGAGCGGAAGCGGTAGCCTGGGAACCGCAATGCCCTGTACCCTCTAGCATAGGTTCAAGCCCCATCTTGCCCAGGACCCCTGATCTATGCCGGCGGAACCCCTGTCACGCCTCCCCAAAAAATTCCGCCACTAGGTAGTGGGTGGAAACTTTTCTGGCCGCATGCCCTTGGTGGCATCAGCCCCTGTAATGTAGTGGGATACGTTGTGTGATATGTAAAGCGCATGTGGTGTAGTGCATAGGTTAGTTAGAGGAAATGTTTGAGAGAGTATGCTGGTCTACTCTCCATGTTACTGTCACACTGAGAAGGTCAGCAAAGGGGGATGGTTAGGTAGCTAGTGAAACAGGAGCTCCAGCTCTCCCTGTCACCAGCATTCCCATTCCCCTTGGGAGTACCACCCTGTTCAGCCTGTGCTACAGCCTCCTCCTAATGAAGATATTGATATTCATATGGGAGATGGTAAATAAAAATTGTGGAGAAGAGACAGAAAAGAAAAAATGGGAGGAGGAGTGATGATAGCAGTGAAGGACAACATAACTGTAGATACTGTGGAAATGGGAGGGGGTAGGGCTGAAGTGATAAATATGAAATTAGGAACTGGAGAGAATGTTAAGAGAGATATGGCAGTGGTATATATTCCCCCTAAGACAAGAGCATGGAATGATGATGAATACCAGGAGATGTTGTCAAACATGCTTAGTTATCTACAGAAAGTGATTGAGAAAAGCAACAATATATTCCTAATGGGTGACTTTAATTGTAAAGAAGTGAACTGGGAGGAATGGGACTCAGGAGGCAGTAAAGATTTGTGGGGCACTAAAATGTTAAATATAGCAATGAATTATGTAATGATGCAGTGGGTCAAAGAAGAGACACGATTCCGAGGTGATGATACACTAGCAAGATTAGATTTACTGCTAACCAAAGAACCTGATCTAATTGAATCTTTGAAATATCTGTGTCCTATAGAAAAAAGTGATCACATGGCCATTGAGTTCCAGATGGTAATAGAGAACGTGGTGCCAAGAGACGAGCTTTATATGCAAGGAAGATATAATTTTGGGAAAGCAAACTTTCCAGAATTGAGAAAATTTTTCGAAAATGCAGATTGAAGAAAATTCGGAGAAACAAGAGAGATACAGAGGAAGTGGGATAGCTTTCTAGACCTCTATAATTCAGGAGTGGAAAAATATGTGCCAAGAGTAAAGGGGGAAAGAAAACAGGAAACTGGAATGGTTTAATAGAAGGTGTATGATAGCAAAAAAAGAGATGGACATGGCATGGAACAAATGGAGAAAGAGAGGTAATAACAGAACAATGGAAGAATATAAAAGAACTAGAAATGAATATACAAGAATATGCAGAGAGGAAGAAAGGAACTTTGAAAAAAGTATAATTGACAAATGTAAGGATGAACCCAAATTTTTTTATAAATTTGTCAGTGGCAAATTGAAGCAAAAGGAAGAAATCACCAAACTGAAAGTAGAAGGAGAGATCTACAAAGATGCGGTAATGCAAGCTGAAATAATGAACAAATGTTTCCAGTCGGTTTTCACTAATGAAAGAGAGTTTGTGGAGCGGGAGGGAGTAATTAGAAATGTAGTGATAAAAGATATAAAAGTGGAAGTGCAGGAAGTGTATAAATTACTGGAAACTCAAGATGTAAGGAAAGCCCCAGGACCGGATGGAATCTCTAATTGGATGTTGAAGGAGTGTAGAGAACAACTGGCGGATAAGATTCACAATTTAATTGTTTGTTCTCTGGAAGAGGAGAATGGAACAGGGCAAATGTGGTACCAATTTATAAGGGAGGAAAAAGGAAGAACCCCTGAATTATAGATCAGTGTCCCTAACCAGCATGGTCGCAAAATTGTGTGAGAGAATCCTGAAAGATTGATGGATAAAGTATCTTGAAGAGATGAATATTTTGACTGAAAGTCATTTTGGATTCAGAAGTGGAAGGTCATGTGTTTCCAACTTGTTGAGCTTTTACTCAAGAGCAATTGACGTGCTACAGGAGAGAGATGGTTGGGTGGTTTGTGTGTATTTAGATCTGGAGAAAGCCTTTGACAAGGTACCCCATAAGAGACTAATATGGAAATTAGAGCATATTGGAGGACTGGAGGGAGACCTCCTGGAATGGATGAGAGACTTTTTGAGTGACAGACAAATGAGGACAATAATAAAGGACAGGACATCTGGATGGAGGGAAGTAACAAGTGATGTCCCACAGGGCTCAGTGTTGGCACCAGTAATGTTCCTGATTTCCATAAATGATATGGTAGATGGAGTGAACAGTTACACAAGTCTGTTTGCTGATGATGCAAAGATCTTGAGAAAGGTAGAGATTGAAGAGGACTGTAAAATGCAGCAGGAGGATCTGGATAGGATACATGATTGGAGCCGGATGTGGGAAATGAAATTCAACGCAAAAGAATGTGAAATATTGGAAATGGGTAAAACTACCATGAGGGCATCACTGAATTATTTGATGGTTAATGAACCAGTTACAAAAGTGAGAGAAGAGAAAGATTTGGGAGTGCTGGTACAGGATAGTTTGTCACCTGAAAAACATAAATAAGATAGTTAGTGAGACATATAAACTCTTGACCAATATAAGAGTGGCATTTCATTACATGGATGAGGAGATGAAAAAATTGATAGTGGCCATGATCCGCCCCAGGTTAGAATATGCAGCAGTAGTGTGGTCACCACACTAAAAGAAAGATATAAACAAAATTGAGAGAATACAAAGAACAGCAACCAAGATGGTCCCCAGTCTGGCATATTTGTCGTACAGAGAGGGGCTGGAAAAGCTGGATCTGCCTTTCTTAGAGGAAAGGAGAGAGGGGGGCGACATGATTGCAGTGTTAAGGACCATGTTGGGAGTAGACAAAATTGACAGAGATAATCTGTTTTTGTGGGATGAGAGAGTAACAAGAGGTCATGGAATGAAACTACAGAATCCAAGCTGCTCGAAGGACATCAAGAAATATTGCTTTTCTTATTGATGCATAGACCTGTGGAATAGGCTGGAGAAGGAGATTGTCCAGTCTAAAAACTTAAATGAGTTTAAAACAAAATTTGACTTACTGAGAAAGAGAGACCAGACCCCACAAGCGTAGCTCATTTCCTGTATATCATGATTAGGTACACACACACACACACACACACACACACACACACACACACACACACACTGAATTATAGGCCAGTATCACTAACCAGTGTTGTTGCAAAAATTTGTGAGATCATAGTGAAAGACTGATGGATCAAATACCTGGATGGAACTAATACAATAACAGATCATCAGTTTGGCTTCAGAAAATGAAGGTATTGTACTACAAACCTATTAAGCTTTTACTCATGAGTGATAGATGGTATGCAGGAGAGGGACGGATGGATTGATTGTGTCTTTTTGGACCTAAAGAAAGCATTTGACAGGGTACCACACCGGAGATTCTTGTGGAGACCTGATCACATAGGAGGTCTAAAAGGAGCTTTACTGGAGTGGATGAAAGATTATTTGGAGGATAGTGAGATGAGAACAGTTATAAAGGACCAGCAGTCGGAGTAGTGTAAGGTAATTAGTGGTGTACCTCAAGGGTCAGTTTTGGCATGTCATGTTCCTGGTTTATGTAAATGATATGGTGGAAGGAATAGACAGTTATATAAGTCTGTTTGCAGATGTTTCTTAGCTATTAAGGAAAGTGAAAAAAAGAGGAAGACTGTAAACAGCCACAAATGGACCTTGATAAGATGTCTGATTGGAGTCAAAGGTGGGAAATGCAGTTTAATGCAAAGATGTGTAAAGTAATGGAATTTGGAAAGAGTACAAAGAGACAAACAGGAAAATACAGAATGGGGAATGAATGGATTAGCAAAACTAGAGAAAGACTTAGCGGTACTGTTTTCAGACTACATTTCGCCGGAAAATCACATAGCAGGATCACCATAGATAAATGTAACCATTTGAGAAACATAAGAGTTGCATTTACTTATCTGGATGAAGAGATGAAAAAAGTTGATTGTATCAGCGATTCACCCAAGACTGGAATATGCAGCAGTCTTATGGTCACCACATAAAAAGAAGGATACCTCGATATACAATACCCCTTAGCGATGGGGATAGAAATACCACCACACCCTGCCTAACAATGGCCGAACCCCAGTTTAATGATGGGGTATTTTTTTTTTTTTTTTTTACTGATTTTGATGATATTTTAGACTAAAATTGATTTATAAACTGTTTTTAGACTTAGATTAATGTGATTTAGTCTTAGGTGGAGTGGACATTGTCATTTTGGGATACAGTTTACTAAGTTTGATTTTTTCCAGTCTTATATTTGAAGATTTTCAAATTCTTTTGTTGGTTTTAGTGAGTCATTTACAGGTGTTAGGTTTAGGTTAGCTTCTTTTACAGCTGTTAGCCATTTAGATTGGCTTTAAACTTGTTTTTGGGCTCATTTCGGTGGGTTTAGGACTTGGTTGGGGGAAACCCAAGGCTCAATAATGCATCCCTATACTTTACATGTTAAATCTACCCCAAGATATAATGCCCTGCGTAACAATGGGATTTTACTTAATCAGCTGCATTGTTAAACCAGGGTACACCTGTATAAGAAGGATCGAAAGAATACAAAGAGCAGCAACAAAAATGGTACCTGGCTTGAGAGAATTAACATATGAGGAAAGGCTGTTGAGACTAAATCTCCTAACCCTAGAAAAAATAAGAATAAGGAGAGATCTGATTAATATGTACAGAGTATCCAAGGGAGTGGAGAAGCTTGATGGGAGGACCTGTTTTGCGGAACGAAAGAAAAACGAGGAGTCATGGAAAAAAGTTGAAAAGGACCACATGCAAGAGGGACATCAATAAATACAGCTTCCCTTACAGAACTATTGAAGAATGGAATAACCTGGACAAAGAGATGTTAAATTCCAAGGATATTCATGATTTCAAAACCAAGCTGGACATTAGTAGTTATGGAGATTGGACAGTACGAGCAAAGCTCCTTTCCTGTAATCACAATATAACTAGGTAAATACACACAGAAGTGGTAGGTGGTGGCGACCATCATCCACTCACTTGATGTAGTGCTGCCTACTTCTTCCTTAGCCTTTATCATTCTTTTTCTGTTCCTGCCCTCCTCTCTTCCTATTTCTCCCATCTTTCCTGTCACTTCTTATTGCTTGTCTTTCCTTTACAGGTGGCTTTACATTGAGTGACAAGCCAAATGGTTTCCTGTAAACCAAGAAACCATTTACAACACTGGGTGGTAACCATATAACCAAACCATACGTGCTCTCTACATGTCAACAAGTGGGTTGGTGGAAAGTTAGTGCCCCTCCCTGTAAAACAAATAACTCAAAGTCAAATGGCCACCCTTTATGGGATTACGGCATCTGGCAATAGATATATAGAAATACACACAGTGCTACATGCATTGGGGTAAAAAACAACATCCAGCAATGCTCAAAGTGCCTCAGGAATATCCATCCTCCTCCATCCAACATTACAGTTCACAAACATTTATGTAAACACACAGTAGGCGTGGAAAGTATTGATGTTTTATTGCCAACGTCATTCTTTTTCGAGTTCAGTGAAGTAGGGTCAATACTACCCTCCCCTGTGATGCGAAATGAGCTGACGCTTTTTCAACGGGAGCTGGCAACCCTGCTTGATAGGTTTGGCACCACAGGAGCAGGCTCAGTAATGTTTGGGCAGCCACAGGAGGAGGATTGTCTGTGTGTGTGATGCACCACGAGAGCATGTTTTGACTCAAATAACACAGTTATTTGGTTACTTACCACATTCTCATCATGCCTAAAGTAACCACAAGCAAGGAAAAACGTGTGGAAGTGATTACTTTATACAAAGCTGACCACAAACTCCCATTTATTGCAAATCAGATGGTGTTAGACTGAGGACAGTTCAGAGACTGGTGAAGCAGTTCAAGGACAGTGGGGAGGCCATTCCTCCCACTCCACTTCCCAAGCCTGGGAGACCTTGTAAGACAACCTTCAGGACTCGTCAGCTGATCTCAAGGCAAGTTAGCAAGGATCCAAGGCTAACAGCACGGGATTTAAAAGAAAAGAACTCACAGTTGCTGGCAGATGTGTCTGTCAGAAGTGTGCAGCAGCTGTTGCATGATGATCTGGGCTACAGGAGTTTTTGTGCTCGTAAAAAACCACTGCTAACTGCACTTCAGAAGAAAAAGAGAGTAAATTTTTGTAAGAAATATCTTGCCTGGAGTGAGGAGCAATGGAAAACTGTGCTTTGGAGTGATGAGTCAACATTTACTGTCACTGGTACCCCTTCATCACGAGTGTACCGCAAACCAGGCAGTGACCCCCTGGATCCTAAGTACACTTCCAAGTTTGTTAAATACCCAGCCTCACTCATGGCTTGGGGCTGCTTTACATATTATGGTGTTGGTGAGTTGGTAATTCTACCTGCAAATGAAAAAGTGAACCAGAACAATTATTTGGAGCTCTTATGTGATGTTTTAAGTGACTCTTTTGATAAAACCAAGGCAAGAGTATTTATGCAAGATTCTGCCCCTGCACATGTTGCAAAGTCAGTGAAACTGTGGCTAACAAACTGTGAGGTTCCCTTTATTCGAGATTGGCCCGGAAACAGCCCAGATATCAATCCCATTGAGAATTTATGGGCGCACATGAAGCGGCAGCTGCGTAGTATGGACACATCATCTTTGCCTAAACTTGAGGCTGCAGCTATGGAGCATTTTTAGTCCGTCTGTTCTGCAAAACTACGCCATCAGTCTCCCCAGACGCCTTAAGAAGATAATAAAGGTGAAGGGGAATGCCAGTAAATACTAAATTCAATGGTGAGTGTTAATTTATTTGTTTGTCCTTGCTAACCACAAGAATGTTTTCTTTTTTTAAGATGGCGTCAACACTTTCCGCGCCTACTGTATAGCCACTGAAGCCATCCCATGTATAAAGTCAAACAGCATCCTTCCTGGACTCTCACCAGACATTCATCCCTCAGAAACTGACCTCCACAAAGAAACACAGGTTAACTTCAGTAGATTATGATTGAACCCTTAAAAAAAAAAAAAAAAAAAAAAAAAGTGACTTCCATTGATGGAATGTGAAAGCAGTAATGAAGAAGTTACTAGGCAGTGCTTGGTCGCACTTTGATACCAGTAAAGTAATACTTGCACAAGTATACTGTGTACACCATTTGCATGTTGCAAGGAAAAATGTGTCATGGCATGAAATAGGATCAGCAGACTCATGAGTGAGTATACTGCATACAAAACTTTTGGAATGGCATCAGCCTAATATTTCAGATACTGTGGAGAAATCATGGCACTTCTTTGTTGAATCATTGGCTGTGTTAGGTGAAACACTTACTCTCAATGCCCTCATGTGTATCAGTAAGTCTAAGGGTAAGTTCTCTTTCCTAAAGTAATGAAATAATCTGCCAGGTATATTATTAAGAGTAAAATGTTGTACATGAAAAGTATTCAACATCTACTATCTTGGAGTTTTCCCAGAGTGAAAAAATATTTTATTTTACTAAGTATACTGGAAAATATAAGCTTTACAGTGCCACAGTCCCCAGTTTGAATTTTGCCTTAATAAATAGTTCTGTGGTCATTAAAACATATATTGCGGTATTAAATTATGTGGTTGCGTATAGGTACCTCGTGTTTTTCAACACATTCGTTGAAAAAATACATAATTTCCAGAAAAGTGCACAACTGTACTTTGTAAAAAACATTGATCTTATAAAAAGCTACACCCTCTTTGAGCAAGAAAGGCATTTATGAAACAGATTCTGTGTCAGAAGATTGACGTATTTATGAGGGGTAATATGCTCAAAGTATTGCCACTGTGATGATAGGTTGGAGGTGAAGGAGGGTGGGAAACAGGGAGGGGGGAGAGAGAGGAAGGTTGGGAAATAATTGTTATCAGAATCTTAACTTTATATCCTTGTCTCCATGGGGTGGAAAGATCTAGTACAGTCTCAGTGAAGATCCTACTCCAGGGGAATGAAATTTTCAGTTACAATCTCTCCCAGTTCTTGTTCCTTAGCATGTGTGAGGCTCCTTGGAACACAAATTGAATTATTGAATTGCCATATTCCTATGGTCGTTGGCAAAATTTCATTAAACATTCGTGAAACATATAAGCTCTGAAATAGGACTGTACAGTGAACTGTACCACTTGTAATTTGTGTATTAGTTCATTTGTAGCCTTGGTTGCATTCTTTTTTGAATTACAGTGTGTGAGTGAGTTGGATTGAAATACATGTATGTGTGAGTTATTTATACGGGAGAAGTGTGTGACTGACCTTTCCTTGTGGTGAGTAGTTAAGCAGCGTGGAGAATTCATATGTTTAGTGTTGTGTGAGAGAGCAGTGTGCAGCGTGTTTGTTAAAATCCTGTGCACATTTGTGCCAAGTTTGTAATATTATGCTAAGGATCACTGTTTGGGTGCTAATACAAGCCATTCTATCCCTCCCCATCCACCTTCTCTCCTCCCTCCCCTCCCCCCCCACTCAGCCCGGCAGAGGATGGGACAGTGACAGTAGGGTTAGTCACACATGACACTTGTCACCCTGCCAGCCACCATGCCAACACTCATACCTGCCCACACTTGCCGACACACCCGCTTTATCATGGGCCTTCATTAGTACAAGAATTGCTCTTGGCTAGGAGCCACAAATTTATTACAAGTTGCAAGGAAACTTAGTAATATTTAAATTCTCCATATGTACTCAAATTGTTTACTTGTAAATTTTCTGACAACTACAGGGAAATGCAAAAAAATTTTAGGGGAGGATAAAATTTGTAATAATCTGCTCATTCCGTACATGACACACAGCCATGCAAATGCAGGTGCAACAGTATGAACTGGGCAGATGTGAGTGGAGGTGTGGCTGACTGGTTGTTCTGTGCTGTTTGAAAGTTGCGGCCACTTTCACATCGCTGTTGACCCGCACTACTGCCCCCCATGCCTTGGTGACATTCAAAATTACTCTGTACTGATTTAAAAAAAAAAAAAATGAATGCTGACTCTTTTCTTTTCTTTTTTATTTATTTATTTATTTATTTATTTATTTATTTATTTTAGATGTGCTTATACCTTTTTGTATAAACTTTGATGATCCACCACCAAACCATGTGTGTGGTGGAATGTAATATTGAAAGTCACTTGTACTTACCTTTTGGCCTCCCTTACTTCCAGTTGGACTTTGTTACATCACAGTGGTTGTTGTTCACTTAGTCCTGACTTCTTATAGTATTGAGACTTCAACATTCTTTAAATTTTGTGCTTCATTATTTTGCCATTGCCATTGCTTTAATACTTCAGAGTGTTCATGACATAAGGCTTCCAAAACTGATCATGTCCTCTTTGTGGAAATAATGTGATATTTGCATGCATTAAGAAAGTTATGTGCATGTTTTCATTATACATATAATTGCCATTACTGGTATGTGCTGGCAGGTCATGATATAACTATGTTTATACACAGATAAGGTAAAGCTTTGGAACATGCAGTGCAAATACACTACTCAGTACTATGTGTATATTCGTATATGTTTTCACATGACAAATCACTGTATAAAACTAATATACAGGTATATGTGGTATTGATAAAAGATATTGTGCACAGTGTGTTTGACTAAGTCACGGAGAAAAAGAAATGGGGCAGGAGTGAAGTGATCCTACCATTATTGCTACCATTAAGCCACTCTGATGTAAACCTACCTCCTGCGGTGCCTTAACCACCCTATCCCAGTGTACCCTGCCTTTATATTATTACGCACTGGCTAGAAGGGAGGTGTGCCGTTGTTGTCATGTTTTGTTGTCGTATTCCGTGTCCAAGTGGCCTACAGGACAAGCCATCAGTCTATAGCGGTCAACTCACCGCAACCAGATACAGTATAGTACTTTGCCTTGCGAGTAGATTTACCTACGTTCTAGATTTCCATATGAGTTGTTTGAGCCCAGCAGGAACTAGTATTATCATAATGACATTGTTGCCCTGGATATACCGTAGATGCCTGCATACCAGTGTGAGGACCATGTGATGTTTAGTTTACATGGTCAGATTCAAGGTGCCACTAAACTGTAAGTTGCAGGTTACTGATATTGGACAGACAATGGTAGAATATGTTTCAAGTGCCTTGGTATTGTTGCAGTGTGTTATGGAGAAATTTTTTATGCCAAGAATTATAGTCTATAAGTTACCAAGACTGACAGTCCATAACTTAGGCAGCTTATAATAAGTGCTACTGCAGTACATGATACACTCTCAGTTGGTCGTCTTAATCACAGTATCAGAGTTCATAAATATATGGCTGTCAGATATTGTGTACAGGTATGCTTATCTGCCATACGTATGAGTATTTTTTAAATTATTGCCTGGTGCGAATGCTATGCAGCTTTTTATTATAATTCAGCAAATGTGCTGGAGAGATGCATTTTTCTCCAATAGCAGCAAGTTATGTTGCTGCTGCACCTTCTAGTTCTGGCTGCTAATTGTGCAGTTCAGTAGGTGTTTGGAATTATGGTAGCCAGGTTAAGACTCAATGAAAATCCAAATGATTACTGTATTTTATTTACAGTATGCTTATATTATACATTAATCCTAGGGTGAGCAGTTATCTTGCTAAATATATTTGAAATACTGCTAAATATATTTGAAATACTGTTCTTAATTCAGTAGAGGATGTACTGATGCTTAGATAGGTGATCTTGGTGATTATATACTGTAAGCTAAAACGTGGTTGTGGTAGGCAGCTGAGTAGGACCTTTAAGTGGTGTTATGTGATGTGACACCACTGCCGATCATCTCTCTCACACATCTCTGTTTTCTGTCCGTAGCCAAGAGCAAACTCAAGGTCAAATTGCCCCTAACGTACCATTTCCGACAAGGTTTGTTGTTTCAAAAGTAGTGTAGACGATTGAACGTTTTTATTATTTTTACTGTTATCAGTGATTGAATTCTAGAATAATTATCTTTCTCATTATATAGTTGCTAGCAGTACACTACATATTTTTTACTTTTTTTTTTTATCAGCATCTGGATAACTTAGAATGCCAGTGTTTTGGAAACTTCTTTGATTACAAGTGAAAGATGTTATGCCTTATAATATTGAGCATTTCACTACAGTTATTCTCAGTCATTTCGTCCACAACACGCTCATGCATTGTGCACCAGTAATGGGAATTGTCGCAATATGGACAAATTTTTAATTAATGTACAGTATGTGTGTATGTGTTTGTGTGTGTGTATGTGTGTGTGTGTGTGTGTGTATATA
>JAGKTI010001300.1:35961-51621 GCA_018397915.1 Birgus latro | reverse complement strand
TGTACTGTACATATCTATCTATCTGTCTGTTATCTGTATCTATCCATCTATGTCTATCTATCTCTCTATATGTATATAGATAGATAGATATAGACATATATATATCTACAGTATCTATCTATCTATCTATCTATAGATAGAGGTAGAGATAGATAGAGAGATAAATAGACAGACAGATAGATGTGTACAGGAGAGAGAGAGAGAGAGAGAGAGAAAGTTAAATTATTGTACTTCATGATATTTAAGCTCATTTTTTTAGGCTTATTCTATATGACAGTGCAATATTTGTGTCATTCAATCCAAGCATGATCTTTGGATTTCTTTTGGTTAGTTATATTGTTTTCATTTAGGTTGGCTTTTGTCTCGTTTAAGATACTGTTAACTGTTGTCATTCCAAGTTACTGCCAGTGACCATAGCATTGTTTAAGACCGTGGAATGTGCATGATGGTTTGATATGATTCATTTTTCCCTTGCCACTTTCTTTCCTATTCTTGTGTATCGTATCCCTCTCGTTCATACTGTGTTTTTTTTTTTCTCTCTGCATCCCATTATCTAGCTACCTTCATTGCATCTTTCTTATACCTCTCTCATCATGTTTTCATCCATGGCTTTGATCTTCTTTTCACCAGTTGTTCAGTATGTTCTCCTAGTACATGAGTTCACACTGCATGGTTCACCTAGTGCACTACATAGTGGGGGTCAGTGGTTTCTTTTTAACCCTGAGTACTTGGTACCCTGTATCTACATGTATTCATAAAGCAATTTGGCAGTCAAAAGTGGGCCAAATCCGGTGTTTCTGCTGAGTACACAGTCCTCGCCTGTATAGCATGGCTCTTATGGTGGACACTTTTTTTTTTTATTGTACTAATATTAATATACTAATCATGCATATGTACATAGATCATCGTATCCTATATTGCCCTATGAGGAGCATAGGAGCCCAGGGCTAGGCAAGTTGGTCCTGACATTTAAGATGAAAGTGATCAGCCTCACACATCCCTGAGTGGCATGTGAGCAATAAACCCCAACCACCCCATGGATATAAACCTACACAGGCTTATTCCGGTTGGAGAGCCTTAATTACCCATTAAACCACCAGGCGCCATAGTTTGTTATATGGTTGCCATCCAGCGTAGTAAATGGTTTCCATCCCTCCATCTCATCCACGGCCTCCCCCCCTCTCTCTCTCCCCTCCTCCACCTCACTTGCATACACTCCTTGTCAGTCGCTCTCCATCCTCTCCAAATGGCCAAACAACCACAATGTATTTTTCTTAATGCTTTCTATTGAAATAACTGAAATGAACCTGAGTAAATTAATCACTGTTCTGGCCGAGATTCGAACTCAGGCCCCCGCGCTTGAATCATGCGCACGTTAACCACTGAGCCAAAGAGAGGATCCCCCACTTTGCCTCTGGGCAACGTGGGCTTTTATACACCCCATTACACTATCAAATCCACACCACACTGCTCCTTTACTGTCTTATTTGTCAGTCTTGTAATAACTGAAATGAAACTTAACAAATTAATTACTGTGCTGACCGAGATACAATCTCAGGCCCTCACACTCCACACACGCTAACGTTACCACTGAGCCAAAGAGAGGATCTCCGCTTTGCCTTTGGACAGCGTGGGATTTTTTGTAGACTCCATTTCATCTTGTTTTTTCTCCTCTTTTTGATTAATTTGGTGAGTTTTGAACACATGGTAGCGTAGCATCAGAGGCCACCACTGGGGATGCTGCGAACCACACTGAACAGCTCATCCCCAGGAGGTAAGGACTAGGAGGCTGTCAGCTAACCGACAACATCATTGCCCTCCAAGCCTCGTCTCACATCCCACACCATTGCCAACCAATGTAATGACCAAAATGAAACTAACAAATTAATCATTGGTCTGACCGAGATTCGATCTCAGGTCCTCACACTCCACATGCACACACGTTACCACTGAGCCAAAGAGAGGATCCCTGTTTATCTTCTGGATAACATAGGCTTTTTTTATAAACCCCATTACAGTCTGTCTCTGCATGTAACTCCACATGCTTCTGTCAAATAATTCACTTCCACTGCTTGCTCACTTAACTTGTGTCTCTCCAACAAGATCCAAGCTTCACTTCTGTAGGTTAGAATTGGTGCAGTATCAAATACTCTCATGCAGCAAATTTTTAAATCCCATACTCACTTCCCTGTTCCTTATCACTGCTTTCAAAGAACCAGGAACCTTTCTTCCCTGTTGTACCCTTTCAAGCACTCTCTAAACTTCCATCCTTACTTATCATACTACCCAAGCACTGAAACACACTCACATTTTCCATTTCCTTCTCATCCTGCGTCACTGTACATTCAGTGGCTTTCTTTCTCTTGAAGACCATAACTTTACTCCTTCCTACATTCAACTTCTGATTCTGTTTCTTACACACTTTCTCAGACTCATTCACCAAGCCTTGCAGTTCCCCTTTGTTTTCACTTAACAATACAGTATCTATCAGCAGACAACAGTACAGGGAGTTTCCAAACACTACCCTCTCTCATTCAGGTCGCTCAAACATCCACTGCCCCACATTGTGCCTCTTTTATAACCCCGTCCATATACAGATTGAACAGTCATGTGGACAGGACATCCCTGTTTCAATCCAATGTTCAGACAGAAAAATTCACAAAGTATACCATCCACATGCACTGCAGCCTTAGCACCCTCATTCATTCTCTTCACGGTATTCAGCAACTTCCCATTTACGCCATATATTCTTGATATTTTCCATATTCCTTGTCTATCCACTCTGTCATATGCTTTCTCCAAATTTATGAAGGCCTCTTACAACTTCTTTCCCTTCTGTAGAAGCTTTGGCACTAAAGACCTAAGAATGAATATCTGATCTACACAACCTCTTCCCTTCTTAAAACCTCCCTGTTCTTCTCCAACCAATTACTCTGTTGTTTCCCTAATACTGTCATTAAGTATCCTACTATATACTTTTCCTATTACACTAAGAAGACAAATGCCCCTATGATTACCACACACTTCTTTTCCCTCTTTTCCTTTGCACATGGAAAAAATTATACCTGACTTCCAATCCTCCAGGCCTCTGCCTTCCTCCCAGGCCAATCTGCACATCTTCCATATTCATTCTACTACTGTCTCTCCCCCATGCTTCAGCATTTCACCACACACTCCATCAGTTCCTGGGGCATTCCCCATTTTGACTTTCTTCATTACTTCTGCTACTTCCATCCTACCGATTTTTTCTTCTCTTGTCACTTCCCTCCTTCTCCCAGCCTTTCCCCAGCCACTTATACTTGCATTATTTTCATTCTATATGTTTAACAATTCCTTGAAGTATTGTTTCCATCTGCTTACTTTTTCTCCCTTCTCCACTAGCAATCTACTATTTTTATCCTTCCCCTCCCGATCTTACATCTTTATCATCCTGTCTGACTCTCTTAATATCTTTCCAGAACATTTTCTTACCCAGCCCTGCCCCTGTTGCTGCAGCTGCTGGCCCAGCCCCTAGCTCGGCCTCTATTTCTGTTGCTGCTGGACATGATTTTAGACCTGCCCCTGTTTTTATTGCTGCCACTGCTCCTTCTAATGCCTGCAAATTCTGGCCCTGTCCCTAGCTCTGTGCCCATCCCCTTCACCTTACACTCAAATTCCTTCCAAATTCCTCTTCCACTCTCTTCTTACTCTCTCTTACTAATTTTTTCACCTCTCTCTTCCCATCTACCTATAATTCTATCTTTCATCTCTCAATTTTCGCCATACCCCTGTTTCTCATCCACTCACTATATGCTTTCTTCATTTGTGCCACGGTCTGTCTCAGCTCTTCATTCAGTCATGCTTTTCCTTGCACCCCCTATTGTCTTCTCTTCATCCCACATACCACCTCACATGCTGCACAGATTTCTTCTGTGAATATCTTGCATTTACCCAATAGCTTCTCCACGTCACTCTATATTCTTGAATTAATTTAATTCTTTAGTTAATTTGATATAATATATTAGCATAAGAAGAGTAACTTGCCTTGAATTACCGGTATTATTGATGTACTACAGTAGAACGTTGATTTAAAGCAAATCAGTTTAAAATTATTGGTTTAAAATGGTACCTACAATTAGGGACATAGTATCAGTTTAAAGCGAATCCTTCCGATTTTAAGCGAGTTGAATCTGGCGCGTTTTTTTTCCCCCCTCGCCAACATCTGTACTGTTTCCTGCCAAACTAAGTGTCCCAGGTGTCCCAGAAGGCTGCCTGCTGCCCACCACATTGTTCTGTTTATTCTAGACAGGCTGAGATGATTCAGACAGTCTGGACAGGGATGAGATAGAGTGCTACAGCACTGTACGCTGTACAGTACTCTCCTTTGCTGTGATCAGTGCCGCTTCCTGCCTCTACCATACGACTCTTCTGAACTGCAGCTACAGGAGTGGTGACTACACATTCCAACATTATTCAATATATCTTATGTTTATTAATTAATAAAACACACAAATACTCATTTATAGATAAACATAGTTTTTTTTTCTCGAGCACCATTCCATTAAAACAGCACTTCGATTTAATGCAAAAATTGATTTAAAGCAAACTCCCATGGACCCTATGTTGCGCTAAATCGACGTTCTAATGTATATTAATATACAGTATTTTTATAAGAAGGCAAGTTCATCCATCCATCCATCATCCAATCCTATGTTGCCCCATGAAGAGGGGAGGAGCCTGGGGTTAAGCAAGTTGGTCCTGACATTTAAGATGAGAGTGACCAGCCTCACTCATCCCTGAGTGACATTACGTGAGCAGTAAACCCCCAGCCACACCTTGAATATAAACCTACACAGGCTCAATTGGACTGGAGTGCCTTAATTACCAACTAAACCACCAGGTGCCATAATTTGGTTATATGATTGCCACCTAACATAGTAAATGGTTTCCTGGTGTACAAGAAGCCATTTGCCTTGTCACTCAGTTTAGAGTCGCCCATAGGCTGAAGGAAGGGGAAAGAATGAAAGAAAGACAGAAGAGGGAGTGTAAAGTCACCCGTAGGCAGAAGGGTGTGGAAAGATTGAAGAAAAGAATGATGGAAGAGGAAGAAAGGATGAGAGGAAAGAGCAGACACCCAAAGCAGCAGCACTACATCAAGTGAATGGATGGTGAGTGCTCCCACCTACCACCAAGAAGCTCTGGAAATATTCAGACTGAAATTGCCAAGGACGAAATAGCCAAAAGTGATGCACAGCAGTGCCCTTTACTAGTTATAGGAGGGTGTTGTATGCACTGAGGTTTGTACTGATGCCTCAAGAGTGAATGTGTTTCTTGCTTTTATAATATATTCACTGCAAGGTGTAGCCTTTGCGGGTGTGTAGACTTCATTAACTCTTAATTGGTGTCAGAAATGCCATCTAGAGGGTGGAAAATAATCTTGGAAGAGGTACCATCCATAGAAGCAAGAAATAATATAACGCATGGTTTGTAGTACACAAGTTTGCAGTGTTTTTTGCTGCTCAGTTTACCATGCATTAGGAAAGTTAACCTTTTTATTATCATCCTCATCATCATCATCATCATCGTCATCATCTAGACCTCCTTTTTCACCCTAGGGCAGGGTGATGACCAGCAACGTCCAGACAGCCTAAGTTTGCCCAGTCCAATGGGCCACGCTTCCATTCACTCATCATTCAAGCCCCCAGAATTATTATTATTATTTACATTTAGTGACAAGCCAAATGGTTTCCTGTAAGCCAAGAAACCATTTACAAATCTGGGTGGTAACCATATAACCAAACCATATGTGCTCCCTGCATGTCAGCAAGTGGGTTGGTGGAGAGTTAGTGCCCCTCCCTGTAAAACTAATAACTCAAAGTCAAATGGCCACCCCTTACGGGATTATGGCATCTGGCAATTGATAGATAGATAGATAGATTATTATTATTATTATCATCACTGTTATCAATTCTATCTTTACTCTTACCTACCTCATTAACCAGTACATTTTTTTCTTAACAGCAGTGCCCACTTTTACCTCCACCCATCATTTTTTCTTCTTTTTTTTTTTTCTTTACTTGGACAATTTTTGCACCCATAAGAGACTTGTATAAAATCATTTGCAACCACCACTAGGCACTTTTTCATAACAAGGCATATCTCAGCCAATTATTGATCTGAAACAGGGTATCCAGATATTCCACCATGTGGCAATGAAAGCAAAACCCTCTCAAGATTTTGTCTAAAGTAAGTGCATTATATAGCACCTTCCTTCACATCAGGAATCTTCTCCAGCTCAGCTGGAGTCTGCCAACTTTGTGAGTATTATTGGAAGATGATGCCCTTCTTCCATGCTATGTTTCTCAATCATTTTCATCACTTTTGTTGTGAATACACTCATTTTCCAGCTCTTTTCTTCCTCTAGCATTGATTGCTATGAGTTACTTATAGTTTTCCAGTATATGCTTTTTTTTTTTTTTTTTTAAATGGGCAAATTACAGTATCCTTTCTTTCATCTAGAATTGGTGGAAAATTAATCATGCCAGATAATGAGAGGTTCCAGTGGAGTGAGAGTTATTCTTACGCACATTCCCAAGTTAGAAAATGACACTTAGATACTTAGACAGGTTACTTATAAAGGTATAGGAGAGCAGTGATGGTTCGGCCACTTTTAGAAAAATATTTGTAAAAATAAACTAGTTTTAAGAGCAAGTACAATTACATAGTGCTAAAATGTTATCCAATCCCGTGGTTACTAAACTATTAATATTCAAAGCTTTAGCTCTTTATGTTCTGATGAGGTTGTAAGAGAAGAAAGGTATCTGAAACATCCAAAACATGCTTCACTGTCAGGAGAGTTTGGCAACAGTGGGATGATTGGGCCACACTTAATACTTGTCTAGATCATATAAATAATAGGGTGGAAACTAATTACTATGCAGGAACTTAATGAAGCAAACATATTTCACTGTGGAAACTAATTACTATAGTGTACAGGAACTTAATGAAGCAAACTATTTCATGGTATTTAACACACACAAAAACTGCTCCATACACTGCACTGAGTATACCTGATTGTTTGAAATTATTTTATTTCAAAAATGTGAAAAATTGGTAAATTTATGAATGGCTGATTCACACACACACACACACACACACACACACGTGTGGCGGGGTTGATAGAGCGCACGACTCCTATTCCAAGTGACCCAAGTTCGAGCTCCACTTAGACCGTGCTAAAATGTGCAAGTGAGGTGGGCTTTCACTTGTCAAGTGTAGCTCAAGGTGCTATGTGGTGGAAGACCTGCAAGGGTTCGAAACTCAGCAGGGTAAAGATTAGGCAGTCCGTCCCCTTGTGGCTACACATTACCAGTCTCAGTGAGACATGGTAGTGTGTCAGTGCTCCTCAGGAGCAGCCAGTGTCAGCCTGTTGACCCCCTTAGGTTAGGATACTAGATTAAGGCCCTGTTTATTTTCAGCCACTGGCTGCAATGAACACATGCATACACATACACGTAGGGTGCTTGACAGAGCACACAACTCCTATTCCAAGTGACCCAAGTTCGAGCTCCACTTAGACCATGCTATAACATGTGAGTGAGGTGGGCTCTTACCTGTTAAGTTTAGCTCAAGGTGCGCTGTGGTGGGAGACCCGCAAGGGTTCGAAACTCAGCGGGGTAAAGATAAGGCAGTCTGTCCCCTTGTAGCTACACATCACCAGTCTCATTGAGGCTTGGTAGTGTGTCAGTGTTCCTCAGGAGCAGCCAGAGTCAGCCTGTTGACCCCCATAGGTTAGGATACTAGATTAAGGCCCTGTGTGTTTTCAGTCACTGGCTGCAGTGAAAACAACAAACAAACAAACAGTTAAATACACACACACACACACACACACACACACACACACACACAAGCAGTTGGCCCTGTAAGACCTTCCTGTGCAGTGAACTGATTTTCCCCGGTGGCAGAAAGCACCTCATCATAGCAAGGCATGGGAATTAATGTGAAAGTTTGGTTACTGGTTGGATGCTGCATTTGCATCTCCACCCAGTTAACAAGGGCATCATAGTAGGCTTCACATAACCTTATTATTTGGTTATATGGTTACCATCCAGCATTGTAAATTGTTTCCTGGATTACAGGAAGCCATTTGACCTGGCACTTAGTGTAGAGCCACCTGAAGTGGAAAGAAGAGTAGTAAAAGTGACAGGAAGGATCAATGAAAATATGAATTTGGTTGGTGAAAGTTATTCTGTCTTGTAGTCAGTGTTCATGTGAGTGTAACTAGTGTTTGGGCTGCTTGTTGAGGTCAGCATCATAGACAGTACTGTTACTAAAGGAGAAGGGGTTGGCAGGTTGTGATGGAAAAGGTTAAAAAGTGAACATGAAAGAATAACTAGTGTTTGGGCTGCTTGTTGAGGTCAGCATCATAGACAGTACTGTTACTAAAGGAGAAGGGGTTGGCAGGTTGTGATGGAAAAGGTTAAAAAGTGAACATGAAAGAATTGAGCTGTGTGGGACACCAGTTGGATAGTATTTTGAATTTGGAGTGTTGGTTTTGGTAGAGTACCCAGGCCTGGCTCCCTTAAAGGATGTTGACCAGCCAGTTCATATTACTGCATTCAAGGATTGTGTTTGAGATTTTTGCTTATCTTGACATGTCTTGGAACTATCAAAAGTAATGTTTATATCAGTCCCTTCCGGTGTGGTTCTTAATGCCAGTTGCTTCATGATGAAGCCATCTAAGTAGATTTGGGTCAAATAAGAGAGATATGTTCCGGTTTAGTGTTCTAGTTGGAATCCTTGTTGGGAGTCAGATAGAAAGATGTGGGGCTTAGAGATTATTTTAGAGTTAATTTTTCCCCCATGATTTTGGATTGTGTACAAAACAAGGCTGTTTGGCAATTTTCTAGGCTTCGCTATAGAGATAAAGATTGCTTTCTTCCAAATCTTTGGAACTTGGTTATCAGTCCATGAAAAATAAAAACCTTTAATGGAGATGTTTCATGTCTTAAGGCTAAAATGTTTTAAGTGAATGTTAGAAATCTGGTCTGATCTTGCTTCATTGGATTTCTATGTATTTTTTATAATATGCTCAACTTCTTGAGAGGTGAATGATGGGGATGTTTATAGAGTTCAGGTTTTATTTGCTTTATTATTATTATTTTAAGGCCAGACGCCTTAATCCCGTAAGGGGTGGCCACAAACAAATCGCCTCCATGTCACTCTGTCCCCCACCATTTCACTGCCCTGCTCTTTGCTCACACACCCCTCTCATATACCTCTCCACTCCATCCCCCCATTTCATCCTTGGCCTCTCCCTCCCTCGCCCCCCCTCCACGTCACTCACATACACTCTCCTCATCAGTCCCTCACTCTCCATCCTCCCCACACGGCCAAACCACCTTAATATGTTTCTCCTAACGCTTCCTATCACATCTACATCCACACCACAATGCTCCTTCACTTCCTCATTTGTCAGTCTGTCTCTCCATGTTTCTCCACATGCTTCTCTCAAATAACACATTTCCACTGCTCTCACTCTTAACTTCTGTCCCTCCAACGGGGTCCAAGCTTCACTTCCATACGTTAGAGTTGGTATCACAATACTGTCATGTAGCAGCTTTTTCATTTCCATGCTTACTTTCCTGTTTCTTATCACTGCTTTCAAGGAACCAGCAACCTTTCATCCCTGCTGCACCCTTTCAAGCACTTCACCCTCTATACTTCCATCCTTACTCATCACACTACCCAAGTACTTAAACGCACTCATTCTCCATATCCTCCCCATCCAATCTCATTGTACATTCACTGACTTCACTTCTCTTGAAGGCTATCACTTTACTCTTCCGTTCATTCATCTTTAGATTCCATTTCTTATACACTCTCCCAAACTCATCTACCAAGCTTTGCAGCTCCCTTTCGTCTTCACTTAACAACATAGTATCATCTGCAAACAACAGTACAGGGAGTTTTCAAACACTGCCCTCTCTCACTAGGGCCACTCCAACATCCACTGCCCTACCTTGTATCTCTTTTATAA
This sequence comes from Birgus latro, assembly GCA_018397915.1. NCBI lineage: Eukaryota > Metazoa > Arthropoda > Malacostraca > Decapoda > Coenobitidae > Birgus > Birgus latro. Next base: position 41,603 of record JAGKTI010001300.1, on the reverse strand, counting down.
CCCCATCTATATACAGATTGAACAACCATGGAGACATGACACATCCTTGTTTCAATCCAACCTTCAAATGGAAAAATTCACTCAGTTCATCATCCACACGCACTGCAGCCTTAGCACCGTCATACATACTCTTCATGACCTTCAACAACTTCCCATCTACTCCATACAGTCTTAATTCTCTTCACAATCCTTGTCTATCCACCCTGTCATATGCTTTCTCCAAATCCATGAAGGCTGCATACAACTTCTTTCCCTTCTCTAGAAACTTTTCCACTAAAGACCCAAGAATGAATATCTGATCTGCACAACCTCTTCCCTTCCTTAAACCTCCCTGTTCTTCTCCAACTGATTCCTCAGTTATTTCCCTAACTCTGTCAATAAGTATCCTACCACATACTTTTCCTCTTATACTAAGAAGGCAAATGCCACTATGATTACCACACACTTCTCTTTCCCCTTTTCCTTTGTACAGGGGAATAATTGTACCTGACTTCCAATCCTCCGGGACTCTACCTTCCTCCCAGACCAATCTGCACACCTTCCACATCCATTCTATTACTATCTCTCCCTTGTGCTTCAGCATTTCACCACACACTCCATCAATTCCTGGGACTTTCTCCATTTTAACTTTCTTCATTGCTTCCACGACCTCCATCCTGCTGATTTCTTCCTCTCTTCCCACATTCCTCCTTCTCCCAGCCACTTATACTTGCACTACTTTCATTCTCTGTGTTCAACAATTCATTAAAGTGTTCTCTCCATCTTTTCACTTTTTCTCCCTTCTTCACTAGTAGTCTACCATTTTTATCTTTCACTTCCCAGCTAACTTCTTTGGCACCCTGTCAAACTCTCTTTATTATTATTGTGATGGCTTTGCTTTGAGGGTTCATGTCTGGGTCTCACTGATGCATGATAGTCTATATGAGGTTTGCTTGTTCCTTCATGCTGGGGATACTTTCATTGCTGTAAAGTAAGGATTCATGAGTTGGTGAAATTTTTAATGTGTGGATGTTTGTACTGTACAGTGGTTGTTTTCTATAATTTACTGCTGTTTTTCATCGTGTCAAAAGTTTTTTGGTGGCAGGTGGTGGCGACCATCATCCACCTGATGTAGTGCTGCCTACATCTTCCTTCACCTTTATCATTCTTTTGCAGCATCTTCCATCCCCTCTTCCTAGTACTCCCATTTTTTGTGTCACTTCTTTCCTTTTCAGGTGGCTTTTCATTGGGTGACAAGCCTAATAGCATACTGTAAGCCAAGAAACCATTTACAGTGCAGGGTGGTAACCATATAACCAACCCATATGTGTTCCCTATGTGTCAACAGGTGGGTTGACGGAGGGTTAATTCCCCTCCCTGTAAAACAGCCAGCTCAAAGACAAATGGCCACCCATTATGGGATTATGGCATTTGGCTATGGATGGATGCATGGATGGGAAAAGTTTATCCAGTTTTATTGCTTGTGTTATGATCAGTTCATTATTGGTGTAGTTTTGGTCATGCAAGGATTCTGGCTCTGCTGTGGTTCGCAGAGTTTATCTTCTTAATCTGTTAATTTCCATAGATGAGTTGTTTTGTATGAGAGAGGTTAGGTTGAAGCTTTCAGTGTAAGCACTCTTGTTGCTAGCCAATAAGGAGGAACAGAGTGATGGCAAATCCAGAAATTTGTTTAATCTTATGTTCAACAGCCATCTTTAATTATGAAGTTAGTAGGGAATGTGAAGGTGGATGGAGTAGTTGGTGAGTTGGGTGTGCCTACAGAGATGGATGAGAATGGCAGTGCTTTAGTGGACATTTGTACCAGGAGGGGGTTGGTGGTAGCCAATACCCACTTCAGGCACAAAATGAACCATACGTATACGTGGCAAGTGATGAGAAGGGTGGGTGGTGAACTGAATGAACGGAAGGCAGTGATTGATTATGTGTGTATGGATGAAAGGAAGAGAAGGTGTGTAATGGATGCAAGAGTATACAGAGGCTGGGGGAGTGCACTTTTTGACCACCACTTGGTGGTGGTCAGAATCCAAGTCCAAATGAAATGCAGAAATAGAAGAAGGGAAGTACAGGAGGGAGTAGTTCATACAAGGAGGATGGAAAGGTTACAGGAGGATAGAAAAAAGGCAGAATAGAAGAAGGAAGTGGAGAAGCGATTGGGTAAATATGGATTGAAGCAGATGGGGGATGTGGAAGGTGTGTGCAAGATATTCACGGAAGAAATCTGTTCAGCATGTGAGGTGGTGTGTGGGGTGAAGAGAAGACGAAAGTGGGTGCAGGGAACAGCCTGGTGGAATGAAGAGGTGAGAGAGGCTGTGGCACAAAAGAAGAAAGCATATAGTGAGTGAATGAGAAAGACGGGCATGGAAGAAGTTGAGAGACGGAAGAGAGAGTTCTATGTAGAGAGGAAGAGAGAGGTGAAAAGATTAGAAAGAGAGAGTAAGAAGAGAGTGGATGAGGAATTTGGGGGGAACTTGAGTGTTAAGTGGTGGGAATGTATGAAAATGTTCTGGAAAGAGGAAGGGTTAGACAGGGTGCCAAAGAAGTTAGTTGGGGAGTGAAAGATAAAAATGGTAGATTACTAGTGGAGAAGGGAGAAAAAGTGAGCAGATGGAGAGAAATTTTTAAGGAATTGTTGAACATAGAGAATGAAAGTAATGCAAGTATAAGTGGCTGGGGAATGGCTGGGAGAAGGAGGGATGTGAGAAGAGAGGAAGAAATCAGTAGGATGGAAGTCATGGAAGCAATGAAGAAAGTTAAAATGGGGAAAGCCCCAGGAATTGATGGTGTGTATGGTGAAATGCTGAAGCATGGGGGAGAGATAGTAGTAGAATGGACGTGGAAAATGTGCAGATTGGCCTGGGAGGAAGGTAGAGTCCCGGAGGATTGGAAGCCAGGTATAATTTTTCCCTTGTACAGAGGAAGCGGGGAAAAAGAAGTTTGTGGTAATCGTAGGGCCATTTGTCTTCTTAGTGTAATGGGAAAAGTATATGGTAGGATACTTATTGACAGAGTTAGGGAAATAACTGAGGAATTCGTTGGAGAAGAACAAGAAGGTTTTAGGAAGGGAAGAGGTTGTGTAGACCAGATATTCATTCTTCGAGCTTTAGGGGAAAAGTTTCTAGAGAAGGGAAAGAAGTTGTATGCTGTCTTCATGGATTTGGAGAAAGCATATGACAGGGTGGATAGACAAGGATTGTGGAAATCATAAAGAATATATGGAGTAGATGAGAAGTTGTTGAAGGCCATGGAAAGTATGTATGAGGGTGCTAAGGCTGCAGTGCATGTTGATAGTGAACAGAGTGAATTTTTCTGTTTGAAGGTTGGATTGAAACAAGGATGTGTCATGTTTCTGTGGTTGTTCAATCTGTATATGGAAGGGGTTACAAAAGAGATACAAGGGACGGCAGTGGTTATTGAAGCAACCCTAATGAGAGAGGGCAGTGTTTGGAAATTCCGTGTACTGTTGTTTGCAGATGATACTGTGTTGTTAAGTGAAGACGAAGGGGAGCTTGGTGGATGAGTTTGGGAGAGTGTGTAAGAAATGGTATTTAAAGGTGAATGTAAGGAAAAGTAAAGTTATGGTCTTTTTGAGGAGTAAAGTCAGTGAATGTACAGTGAGGTTAGATGAGGAGGAAATGGAAAATGCGAGTGCGTTTAAGTACTTGGGTAGTGTGGTGAGTAAGGGTGGACATTAAGAGGGTTGTTGGAGGGACAGAAATCAAGAGTGAGAGCAGTGGAAAAGAGTTATTTGAGAGGAGCATGTGGAATCACATGGAGAGACAGACTGATAAATGAGGAAGTGAAGGAGCCTTGTGGTGTGGATGTGAATGTGATAGGAAGCATTAGGAGAAATACACTGAGGTGGTTTGGCCATGTGGAGAGGATGGAGAGCGAGGGACTGACGAGGAGAGTGTATGTGAGTGAGGTGGAGGGAGGGAGAGGAAAGGGGAGGCCAAGGATGAGATGGAGGGATGGATTGGAGAGGAATATGAGAAAGGGGGAGGTGTGAGCTGGGAGCAGGGCAATGAAATGGCAGGGGACAAGGCGACATGGAGGCAATTAATTTGTGGCCACCCCTTCTGGGATGAAGGCATCTGGCAATAGATAGATTGATAGATTTATAAAATACATACTCAGGTTTCTTAGTTACATTACAACTTTTAAGCTTTACAACTGACAGTTGCATTCATAAATATTATGAATCACTAAAAAATTTGTCAACTAAGTAAGCAGAAGAGGGCTGTGGAAATGCTTACATCTTACCAGGCGGTGCTGGACTGACACCATCTGGCAGTCAATTAGCTGTGTGTGCTGGATATATTGAACCAGATTCAGTATATAAGAAGAGAGTTCAGTTGTCTCAAAGAGTTTGTTAAAAGTAAAATTTAGTACAGTAAATGGATGTTCATTTAAGAAGGTTTACATATTAGGGGTATAGGTATATCTCCCACTTGAATGTGTTCTGGAGTACTGTATTGATAGCCAAGCATTTGATTGGCATAACTTGAAAGGGGTAATACTGTATTTTTGCCCTCTCAGACCTGGTTTTGCATGAAAATGTCTCATTTGACCAGCAACATCTGTTTTATACTTTGGTGGCCTTTTCTTTCCCAGACTTATATCATTCCTCTTCTTTGATCAGTCGTGTTAATGTATCACATTAGTTTCCTTCTGCATAATCCATCGTATTATGTCATAACTTTCTTTCCATCCCATGATCCTCTTTCTTTCCTTGCCTTCATACACTTTCCTCTCATATTTACTTATTGCATGATTCCTGATCTCATATTTACTTCCCTTTTGAATTGTCACCTTCCCTTCATCATGTTTTACTCACCAATCTGCCTTGTCTCTCTTGATCATACTTTCCTCTCATCTTTGCTTAATGTATTATCACTGAACTTACCATTGGTGAACTGCACCTTCCCTTCTTTACTCTTTATCCACCAATCTGTCATATCTCTCATGATCATTTCTTTAGCACTGACAGTATGAACTGCATTGTATTGCAAAGTTTCCCTCCTTTTGCTACACTCTGGCTGATCTCCCTTGCTCTGTGTATGGTGTACAAATGATGCACCGTCTCTTTCTTCATGACACGATCATACAAGCATACAGAATGTTCCACTCTCCACAAGTACCCCATTACTATACTGTATTGAATTATACTGAATACAAGAAAATCTTTTCTATACAAAACCACCCTATGTAGAATTAAAGCATCATGTAATGTACTCTTCACAAGCCTGATATTCTTGCACTGCAAAGTAATTTAAGTTAATTAATAGTGGTTTTCTAATATAAATACCCGATGCTTTCATTTAGTAAGGCAAAGAGCATACAGTACTTTGCTTGCGCAGGCTAGTGGTGAATATATGGTTATCCTACTTCAGTAATAAAAGATTTTATCCCTTATTTAAAAAACTAACTAACATAATCCACATGTAAATATATTCCATATGATAGCAGTTCTCCAGAGTCCATGTTGGGTAAGGTAGCTGCATTTCAGTTTATCCTTGCCCTCTCTTTTGCTTGTGAACCCTTTGAAGGCATGACCTCAGTACATTTATCAAAACACAGGAAAACCACCAGATCACATCTAGAGTAGCGCAATCCCATAGTCGTGCGTGGCATTTTTTAATTTT
>JAGKTI010001300.1:0-21435 GCA_018397915.1 Birgus latro | reverse complement strand
GTACATGGCCATAACCACCCTAACCAGCCACTCTTCCAACCCTAGCTTTCTCATTGCCCACTTCACCACCTCTCTAGGGACTCTGTCAAAGGCCTTTTCCAAATCAACAAAAACAAAATACAATTCCCTTTTCTTTCCAATATATTTTTCCTGAAGCTGTCGAACAATGAATATGGCATCAGTGGTCCCCCTGCCTGGCATAAACCCAAACTGCATCTCATCGATATTCACTCTTTCTCTAATCATACCTTCTAGAACTCTCTCCATTACTTTCATTATCTGATCTAAGAGCTTTATACCTCTGTAATTTCCCCTTTCCAGGGCATCACCCTTCCCTTTGTACACATTTACAATTACACTCTTCAGCCAATCATCTGGGACAACACACTCATATATAATCATATTTATCAGGTCAGTGACTAACCTCACCCCAGTATCTCCTGAGGCCTTCAACATTTCGGCAGTCAACCCAGACACACCTGCCGCCTTCCCCACCCGCATCCTGCCTATTGCCTGACTCACAGTAGCAGCGTCAATCAAAGGCCAAGGGCCAAACACTGGATCTGCTGGCTCCAGACCTTCTCTATCCCAATCAAACTCCTCATTCAACAATCGGCTATAATGCTATCTCCATGCATCTTTAATATCCTCACTGTTCACCACTACCCTTCCATCATCATTCTTCACACACTGCTCACCTACAATGTCCCGATTATCCCTCTTCACCTGATTTGCCACCCTAAAAATTATATTTTTCCTTTCTCCATAATTTAGATTATCAAGTAAAAGTCTCTGTGACTCAGGCTTCGCCCTGTATACCTCCCTTCTAGCCCTGCGCTTGGCAGCCAAGTACTCCTTCTTGTTACCACCATTCTGCAGCTTCTGCACCCTCATCCCACCACCAGGTTACTTTATGTCTTGGTGGGCCTCTTGTCCAACCGCATATTGCATCGGTAACTCTCAAGAGGTTGTTCTTAAGGGCTCTATACTGTTCATTAACGCCTCTATCTACGGCTTCCTGTTCAGCCACCACTCTCCTCATCTCACTATAAAAGGCATCCCTTACTGATTCGTTTCCCAGCTTCCATATTTTCCTCCTAGGTACATATGTCCTCCTTCTCATCACTCCTTCCTTAAGCAAGCACCATGTCACAAATCAACAGTTTGTGCTGCTGCACACACTCCTCGCTTCCTATAACTTTAACATCCCTCACTAATCTCCTATCAACCCTCCTGACCAGAAAATAATCTATCTGACTACTATTTCCCCCGGACTTGTACGTAATCAACCAGCTGATTCTTTTCCTAAAATGTGTGTTGCACATAATCATGTCCATAGCCTCCCCAAACTCGAGTATTCTTTCCCCTTCTGCATTCCTCACACCATATGCACATCCTCCATGGACTCCTTCATAACCTTGAGCTGCTTCACCCACATGACCATTTAAATCCCCTCCCAGAACCACCACCTCATCATCACCCATACCACTCACTACACTTATTAAATCATCCCAAAATCTACCCTTCTCTGTGTCATCCAATCCTACCTTTTTTTTTTTTTTTTTTTTAATGCAAGGAAGAAGGAACCAAAGGCCACGGGCCTGCATACTGTTCCTTCCAAGAAAAAGCAAAAACAGTACAAAAGAGAGCCAAATTCAAGATTCGTTCAATTCGAGATGCCTGGACACACTGCGTTTGAAAGACTGGAGATCATAGGAAGTAGGAAATACAGACAGAGGAAGACAGTTCCAGAGCTGACCAGTTGCATAAATGAAAGACTGGGAGTAACGGTTAACTCTTGCATTAGAGAGTTGGACAGAAAAGGGATGAGAGTTCGTTGCTAGACAGGTACTACGTGCCCGTCGTAGAGGTGGAGGGATGCAAGCAGACAGTTCAGAGGAACAGTGGGGCATATGCCGATATAACTGAAATCATTTTCTGCCTGATCAAAATTTTCACTACTAATATCCTATCACTTACTCTCATAACATTCATGACATATTCCACCCATTTCTCTGCAACCAACACACCCACACTCCCATATCTGTCAGTTCCCCCCTGCCAAAACAACTTATAGTAGCAATCCTTCCCTGTACCGGACTTCCTGCAAACATGCCACATCCACCCACCTCCTACTGAATGCCTCAACAACTTCCCCTGCTCTTCCTCTCAAACATCCCACATTCCACGAACCCACCCTAAACCCCCTGGGTGATTTGCTGTCCTCAGGCTTGCTTTGGTGCTTGTTTTTGTAGTTCATAGTCGGTAAGATAAAGGGGGGTAAACATTCCAAAGGCCCGACCCATTGCCCAGACCCAGGTCCAGGCAATGGATCTGGGACCCCCAGCCCACCAGCTTACCAGTGGCTGTGGTAGTGGCCTCGGGGCACCCTGCCAGGACAGCTCCAGGGACACCCTCCAAGCGCGGGTTGGCACTGTAACTGCCCCGCCATTATACACCCACTGATAGGGCAGCCTCCTGGGGCACTACTCTCAGGTTCGGGCCCCTCTCTATTGAGCGGAAGCGGCAGCCTGGGAACCGCAATGCCCTGTACCCTCTAGCACAGGTTCGAGCCCTATCTCGCCCCAGACTCATGATCTGTGCCGGCGGAACCCCAGTCAAGCCTCCCCCCATAGTCCGCCACTAGGTAGTGGGGGCAAAGTTTTCTGGCCGCATGCCCTTGCTGGCATCAGCCCCTGTAACGTAGTGGGATACGTTGTGTAATATGTAAAGCGCATGTGGTGTAGTGCATAGGATAGTTAGAGGAAATGTTTGGGAGAGTATGCTGGTCTACTCTCCATGTTACTGTCACACTGAAAAGGTCAGCAAAGGGGTATGGTTAGGTAGCTAGTGAAACAGGAGCTCCAGCTCTCCCTATCACCAGCATTCCCATTCCCCTCCGGAGTACTACCTTGTTCGGCCCGTGCTACAGCCTCCTCCTACGGAAACAATGAATGATCACTACCTGTATTTTGCACATACTCATGACATTCACAGCCAAGACTAGGGTTAGATGTTCATTGCTGGTTTTGAACCCCATTGCACTCTTTTTCTTCCCTAGTCAGAAACATAGAGGAAGGTAGGCATTACCAGAAAAAATCTGTCTCATCCTTGTTAAAAAGGTCTAGCACAGCTCATAACCCCCTTCCTCTACAGTCACGTGCAGCTTGAAAGAAAAGGAGTCAGCTGTTGCTCTGTCTGCTTTACCAGCTTCATCACACTGCTTCCCATAGTAGTGCAACTTATTATTCAGCACAGACTTGTAATGCCATCCTTTAGATGCCTCTAAAGCTGGAGGATTTTCACTTTGTATCACATGAGCCACCATGCCACAGATTTCTTTAAACTGCCTTAAAGGTGCTGCCATCCACTGTTAAATTTAACCTTCTATGATTATAGATAGTCGGTCTATATTAACACGGGATAATTTGCTGTCTTCAACATTTCTTTCACATCCAAGGTTGGTGTCCTCAAGGCATGCTTAATACTTCCTGATTTTTCCACATGATTCTCACTGAAGATTCAATTACATTAAATGCCTTAGCCACATCGCACACTTCTTCATGGTTGTCCAGGTGGTGCAGCACTTCTTTTTTCATAGCTAGAGAAAGGCCCTTTCACTTATACCCACCACTGCCAGGTGAAACCATACTAGATCACAGTAACGTATGGAGCAGTACTACAAGATGTTGTGGGGTAAAACTGTTGTAACATAGTATAAAGGAATAGAGCACATAAGCTTAGTGAGTCAGCTGGGGTTGTGGATCTCACTCCATGTACTTGACCAAGCAGGGCGGACATGCAGAGATTCCTGGGAGCATCTTGGTAGCTATGATGTCACCACACAGGCAGTGTAGATGTCACCACACAGGCAGTGTAGATGTCACCACACAGGCAGTGTAGATGTCACCACACAGGCAGTGTAAAATGTCCCACAGTCAGGGCCAACATGAGCATTGTTTCAATCATGTAATTGACATGTTTTTTTCCACACATGCCATGTCTTTGGTACTGCTTTTTTCATAACCACATTGGGAATCCATGTATATGGAGCTTGCACATACTGTATATGTCTGGCGGTGTTTGGCAGCCCTCTTTTAGCTTCAGTGTAATAAATGAGAAGCTCACCATTTGTCTACGCTTCAAAATAGGTGTCGTTTACCTCCCGCTATCTGTATGTTGATTTTATCAGATCAGTGAGATGGGAGGTGAGCCTTCTGGCGTTAACATTAGCAACATGGGAAGATAAACAAGTCCTTGAGCTGAGTGTCTGCAAACTGAAACCAACAAAATCTTCAAAGGCTCTGATGTAGTGTTGGTTGTTACAAGGGCTTCTATGGTCAGCAGATGTTGTGATCTTAGGCCCAGAGCATCGTGGAGGCATTGCCTCCTCTATTATTGGTCAGATGGTGTTTACTGGAGGCAACAAACGGTAACTGGGTTTGGCAGTGATGGCGAGGCCTGTGTAGAGGCCTGTGTTGTGTTAGCATCTGCTGGCTGTAGTGAATGATGGTGGGATTCATGTGGTAACTGGGGAACCCCTGAAAAGTGGGTTTCAGTTCAGTAGATTCCTTAGAGTTTGAAAACAGACAACTTTTTCCCTTGGTTATGTGGTGTTGCTGGCTATCAGTGAAGGTAGCAATTTGGAGGTGACCTTGTGTTTATGATTTCTCCAGCAGATCACTAATAGACTTTCTGCATCATTTTACACTAGTTCCTAAGGGCTCTGGCCTCTACAGTGGTAGCATGACAAAGTGTGGGTTGGTTAATTAGCACTTCAGGCCAGCCTGTGCAGTCTAATAGTTTTACAAGTTAGTAGTACTTCTCCAGTGTAAAGCAAGGGTCATAGTGTGCATGGCATATTTGAGGGTCTATAGGTATTACACATAATGCTAAACACTGAGAGCAATCAAACTCTTTCAAGTTGGTGGGGGTCTTGGTGAAGATTTGCTAGATTCAGGCAGGATACCTCTGACCAAATGGTATGAATACTTCATTAGCTGTGTTCCTTTGCTGGTCTCCTGCCAGTGGAAGTGCATCCAAATGAGCCATGACTACCTGAAACAGAAAAAAGAGAAAGAATTAGGGTTAATTTGGAGGGACATGTTGCCTTATGTTAAGAGACCGTTGATCATGCTGGCATGTGTAGATCTTCACATATTGCACATCATGCTAAGCACTGAGAGAAGCCAGACTGGTTGATTTTGGTGAGGACCATGGTGAAGATTTCTAAGATTCAAGCAGGGTACCCCTGACCATATGGGATGAGTTCTTCATTAGGTATGTTTTGTTTTTGTTTTTGTTTTTAATGCAAGGAAGAAGGAACCAAAGGTCATGGGCCCGCATACTGTTCCTTCCAAGAAAAAACAAAAACAATACAGAGCCAAATTCAAGATCTATTCATTTCGAGATGCCTGGACACACTGCGTTTGAAAGACTGGAGATCATTGCTGGTCTCCTGCCAGGGGAAGTGCATCCAAATGAGCTATGACTGCCTAAAGCAGGAGAGAAAGAAGAAATTAGGGTTTTGTAGGGACTTACAGCCTTAACCCGTCCAGTCCCGACCGATTTTCAACTTTATTTTTGTGGCTCAAACCTCCGCTTTTGGTGAGAAACATCGAAAATTCGTAGAGAAATCGCCCTCCTGAGGTGTACAGGTGTCAGTCAGCCTTACATTTTCCTTCATTCTCATGGCACCTGGCTACAAAGAAAACTAACTAGGAAGGGTTAACTAATTCAAGCCACTTTACGTTACATATTTATTTATTTATTTGGTACAAATTTATGTGTAGTACAAGACTATATTGGTTTTCACACAATTATATAGGCAGTAGAAGCATTATTCAGTCACCAAACACATCCACATATGGCACCTTCCTTTACGACATTACCACCTCATCACTTCTGTTTGTTTCTTGCTCAAGCTTCTTTATTTCTTTGTCCTCCACCTCAGGAATCACTTTCACCGTGAATTTGTCATTGGAGAGACCGTGGCGCAACATGTCTTTACTGGCCAGGTTACTGCTAACAGGTGAATTGCCAAGTGTGGGGGGAGGGTGGGAGGGGGGTCATTTGGGGCCTGGCAGTATCCCCACTTGACAGCAAGTAGAGGAAGGTCTCCCACATATGCCTACCAAAAATCACCCGCGAATCTTGAAAAATGTTTAAATGACGGGCCTTGCAATTGACTGACATATGATTCACGTCAGTGGGTCTGTCTGCTGAAAAAAGTAGTGACGTGCATCGTACGTCAGTGGGACTCGGCGGGTTAATGTTGAAAGTTAACATATATACAGTATTAAGAGTTTTTGATCATGCTGGCATGTGTAGATCATCCCACTTGATGACATCTCTCTATATGCCATGATTTTAAGCCATTTCCCTACTCAGCTTTCTAACCTGGAGATCTTCATGCTGAATTGGTAGAGAGGTGGCCAGCAGTCCTAATGGACCCAGGTTCGAATCCCTGCTGGGGTAGGGAATGGTTTAAGAATTTGAATTTCATAAAGCAGACTTACTGATCTACTGGAAGACCTGCCGACAAGTAAAAATGCCCCCGGTAATACCAATACACCAGTCCTGTATGAGACAGCCCTAGCATGTATTCAATATCGACGGTGGATGTTAGTGCAGAAGTGGTGACATGTGGAAGTTTATGGTATGTAGGAAGACTACTGGGCCTTCGGAGCAGGCTGTGAGGCCTGTGCCCTGAGTCAGACACATATTTAAAAAAGAAAATAATAATAATTGTCTGCCCCTGGTCATTTTTCCCTTCACATTTATACCTGTGCCATTTGGGTATGGTAGTACACCCTTGGTGCCAGTGGTGCCTTTGGGTTAAAGAGACCATAGAACACTTCATGTTGTGGTGCCCAATATTCCATTGCCTCTGCACACTACTGTGTGACTGCTTGGCATCTCTGTAAGTTTTCAGTCTAACTCTTCACATCCTTTTGGGGGAATTTGATGGAGACCTTCAGGTGCGGCAACACATCATGTGGTATGTGTCAGACTTCATCTATAAATCTAGGCAGCTCTCCAAAATCTAGTCTGAGCCCCTAGTCAGTTTGCATCAGAAGGGCATTAGGCCATTGTTTTGGCTGTGTCCCTCAAACTCACAAGAAGAAGAAGAAAAAGATATGACAGCTTCCTCATCCACATATTCTATTACAGGTACTAACTTTGAATTGTATGTCTCATTAGGATGTAATTTAATGCAGCCTTATGCTACAGTATTGTGAACAGCCTCTTATTGTATCCAATTTTTTCAGGGTAATTATTTACCTTGTGATGCTGGCACATAATTGTCCTTGTTTTATTAAATACCAATCATGTATTTTTTTTTCTTTTGTAATGTTTTAGTACTCAAATACAGTAGTAGGTGTGATTTACACTGCAATGTACATACAATAGTATTGCCAGGTGCATAACTTTCCTTTTAAGATATCAAATAAAACACTTTTAGAAGGTACAGTATATAGAGTTGAGCAGAAATAGGACCTGTAGCAAGATAATAAGTGGGGTTAATGAAGCCGAACTTAAATAGGTGTGGGTTGAGTAGGTGTGGTGCCCTCCCAGACTAGTGCACTGCATCATGGCTGCTGCCTGACTCTGCCTCCTAACACAGACCTGATGGCGTCGGCACCGTCCTGGCAGAAGAGAAGGAGCGCTTCCAGTTGATCAAGGAAAGATTAAGAGTCTTACTCGAACACCAGATTACAAATTTTATGTAAGTCAAACCTGTTGTCATATATTTCTCCTAATATTTCACACACACACACACACACACACACACACACACACACACACACACACAGGTACTTCATGGTTAACATTTATGAGACTGCTATGTAACCTGATTTTGACATAGAGGGATGGTGACCATTCAGGAGTCCAGAAAATGAAAGCTTAAACAATATAAGATCATTTTATACCTCATAAATGATATATCACTTTGTACAGGGTATACCAGTACAGTGCAGCAGTACAGATACAACTTAAGCATAGATTGGTAGTTAATAGTGTTTTGGCAACTGTAAAAGTAACCCCCACCAAAACATGCTTATGCAAAAGTTTAAGAGACTTTTTAGTACTTTAATATTCAGTCCGAAAAAATTACCTACCTCTGCCCTGGAACAGGAGTCAGTTTTGTTGGGCTGCCATTACAGTAGCTGTTATTGTACTTGTTTAAACTGCCATAATCTCATCCTTGTAATCACACTACCTTTAACTTTCTTTGGAGTGGTCACCAGACCTTTCTTTGGACTATCAGTAACCTCAATGTCACTCATATTTTTGACAGACATGATCAACAGCAAAACTTTTTTATCCTCCATAGCATGCATTATAGAGGTATATAACACAAAGGAAGAGACATGCCATAGGTGAAGATTGGGTCAAACATGAGCTTCTGTGCTACTTAGGACAGTCCACTTATGCATGTCAGTAGGATTATTGGTATCCACACCTTAAGTTTCCTTAAGTTTTTCACTGGTACTTTTATTGTTTCTTATTTCAGGGTTCAGAAATGGGCACTATATTATCATGAGAATACTGTATATATACTAAAAGTACAAAAACTGAGGAGTACCTGTATGCACATACATTTGTGCATATGTGTGTATAAGGTGGTCCCTTACTAACAATTGGGTTATATTCAAGAAACTGATCGTAAGTGGAATTTTTCACAAGTCAAAAACACATTTAATACATCAAACCAATCGAACATCATAACCTAGCCAAGCCTACCTTTAATGTGCTAAGAACACTTGCATCAGCCAACAGTTGGGCAAAATCATTAACACAAAGCCTATTTTATAAGAAAGTGTTGACTATCTTATGTAATTTATTGAATACTGTACTGAGTTTATCCATTGCAAAAGTCCAGGTTCACATGTGATGGTCATTACAGGCTGAGTCCTGGTAATTTTGGCCATAAGTCATTTAGGTCGTAACATCAAAATAGTTTTTATTATGATATGTTCTGTTATGTTATGTTTTTAGGCCATTAGGCAATTTGGGCATTTGGCAGTTTCGATGTTATGGCCTAAATGACTTACGGCTGAAATGACCAGGACCTTACAGGCTTACCACGTTCATGCTAGGCAATGATCTTGAGTTTCATCTCTAGAGTAGTTGCCTTCCTCTTCTTCTCTCCACTAGTTGGGCAGACAGATGGGGATTTTGCGACATGATGGATGCACAAAACACAATGTAGATACAGGGGAGTATAAAAAAAACAAAAAAAAACACTGTCAACACAGAACACTGTAGAGCATCAGAGCATTGATTGTTTACGCTAGCGACCACCTGGACAGACTAGGACTCAGCTCGCTACCACTGCCCAGTACCACAAGAAAGTATCGTACCAGATATCACAAGCCCGGGAAAAGATCTAAATTCAAATTTCGAAGTATGGTTTCTACTATTGTAATGTACAGTACAGTATAAGAATTTGTAAGTTGACCATTCATAAAATGGGGACTGCCTGTATTTATATACAGTAACCCCTCAATTATCCAACATAATAGAGCCAAAGGCATGTCCAAGTAGTGCCGATGTCCAGATAATGAACGATATACCCCTGCTATTCCCGTACCCTACCTATACCCAACCTCGTACCTGCACCTAACCTATTTGTACAGTACCTCTGCTTATTTTGGTAGCGTTCTCCAGTCATTCTGACATATTCTGACTTCAAAACACACATAGGAATATGCAAATTAATGCAAAACACCAAGAAAACCATGCAAAAAAACATACAAAAACAAAAACAAATAAACTCTACCTACATGTACAATACCCCTCCTAACTTTGGCAATGTTTTCCGGTCTTTTTGGCATATTTAGACATCAAAACACACATAGGAAAATCCAAAGTAATGATAAACACCAAGAAAACCATGAAAAAAAAAAACTTCCTGTATGTACAGTACCCCTCCAAATTTTGACAGTGTTTTCCAGTCATTCTGCCATATTGACATCAAAACACACATAGGAATATCCAGATTAATGGTAAACACTAAGAAAACAGTGCATCTATCTCTGTCTATTGCCAGACGCCTTAATCCCGTAAGGGATGGCCAGAAAACACACATAGGAATATCCAGATTAATGGTAAACACCAAGAAAACAATACATCTATCTCTGTCAACTGCCAGATGCCTTAATCCCGTAAGGGATGGCCAGAAACAAATTGCCTCCATGTCCCCCTGTCTCCCACCATTTCATTACCCTGCTCCCAGCTCACACCCCCCTCTCTCATATACCTCTCAACTCCATCCCTCCATCTCATTCTTGCCTCCCCCTCCCTCTCCCCTCCTCCACCTCACTCACATACACTCTCCTCATCAGTCTCTCACTCTCCATCCTCTTCACATGACCTAACCACCTAATGTGTTTCTCTTAATCCTTCCTATCACATCCATATCCACATCACAATGCTCCTTCACTTCCTCATTTGTCAATCTCTCTCCATGTGACTCCACATGCTCCTCTCAAATAACTCATTAACTCTGCTCTCACTCTAGACTTCTGTCCCTCCAACAAGGTCCAAGCTTCACTTCCATATATTAGGTTGGTATCACAGTACTGTCATACAATAACTTTTTCACTTCCATGCTCACTTCCCTGTTTCTCATTACTGCTTTCAAGGAACCAGCAACTCTTTTCTGTGCTGTACCATTCAAGCACTTCACCTTCTAAACTTCCATCCTTACTCATTGCACTATCCAGCTACTTAAATGCACTCACATTTTCCATTTCCTCCTCATCCAGCCTCACTGTACATTCACTGACTTCATTGCTCTCAAAAACCATAGCTTCACTCTTCCCTACATTCACCACCTTTAGTTTCCATTTCTTACACACTCTCCCAAACTCATCCGCCAAGCCTTGCAGCACCCCTTCATCTTCACTGAAGAACAGTATCATCTGGAAACAACAGACAGGGAGTTTCCAAACATGGCCCTGTGTCATTAACCCCTAAACCGCGGGTCGTCACTTTCATGACGGTCGGGTGTAATGGATCATACCGCGGAGCGTCACTTCTGTGACTCTGTTTTTTTTCATTCTCCCGGGCTTTCAGGCGGTGACTTGTATCATCTATCAGCACTGCCAATGTCCAACAATAGTCAGAGCTGCTAATGTCATCAGTACTCCCATCCATTGTTGACAATTTAGCCATTTTCCCCCATTCTAGACTCCCCTCCCTACCTCCCCTCCATTACCCTCTCGTGTCGTCTGCTCAGCCGCTCTGCGCTAAGTAAATCTTCCCCGGAATTTTCCACTGTTTTCATCCATTGAAATGAGCCCTATGCCCTATTCTTATACAAAATAATATACTGTATATATATAAAAAATAAGTTAATTGATAGTGCCATACACGTGGAATTGGCTAATTATTACTTGGCAACATCCAACCTGCTCTCATTCGCTAATTTCCCCTGCTTTTTTTCCCCGTGAAATATGCCATATGAGCTACTCTGATAATATAAATGCATATAAGAAAGGAAGGGAGAAGCCTGAGTGATATTTATATTCACCTGGAAATACCTAATTTATTATGCATTGTCTAGATTTCCTACGACTTATTTCTTACCATATACATTAGCAGCTGACATTTTCAACTCTTGGCTACCGTGATACGTATTGTACAGTCAGTTCGCTCTCGTCCTTCACGGTGAAATCACGTTGCAGTCACGCCCCTCCATTTCTGCCCCTTTTGTGCCCATTATAAAAGGCCCTGTGACCTCTACCCCTACTAAACATCGTGTGGGAAGCGGTAAAGGACTGTAGATATATATAAGTGTAATTAAGTACTAGAAATAATAAAGTGTGAGTGTGTATATGAGTAAGAAATGACAGACTACCAGCGGCGAATTAGCGCGAGTGGGAGGCTCGTATGCGCTTGTATTTTACATTGCTTTCACAGTTTTTTTTTTTTTTTTTTTTGGAGTATGGGTTACAAACTACTTGGAAATCATTGAATAGTGTTTCTGGTGTTAATATCTAGCAGTGATATTCATATTATGGGAAGTCGGGAAGTGTAAAGTGGAGACAGTTACCCAACTTCAGAAGACTCCACACATCCCATGGTAGTCGACGAGTGCTAAAAAAAAAAAAAACATCCCAGGAGAAAGCTGAAGGTATGTGCCTTATGCATATGTAATTATATTATTCTAGGACTAATAACTGATTTTTGGCAAATATTTTAAAAAGTCAGTCGGAGTGCGAATATCCCCGCGGGATGGGCACGGCGCTCCTCCGACAACCCTGTGGTTTAAGGGTTAAGGCTGCCCCAACATCCACTGCCCTACCTTCTATCTCTTTTATAACCCCATCCATATACAGATTGAACACCCATTTAGACATGACACATCCCTGTTTCAATCCGACCCACAAATAGAAAAAAATTCACTCAGTTCACTATCCACACGCACTGCAGCCTTAGCACCCTCATGCATACTCTTCATGGCATTCAGCAACTTCCCATTTACTCCATATATTCTTAATACTTTCCACAATCCTTGTCAATCCATGCTGTCATATGCTTTCTCCAAATCCAAAAAGGCCACATACAACTTTCCCTTCTCTATAAACTTTTCTACTAAAGATCTAAGATTGAATATCTGACCTAGACAACCTTTTCCCTTCCTAAAACCTCCCTGTTCTTCTCCAACTAATTCCTCTGTTATTTCCCAAACTCTGTCATGGGGTGATTGGGGTTTATTACTCACATAATGCCACTCAGGGATGAGTGAGGCTGGTCACTCTCATCTTAAATGTCAGGACCAACTTGCCTAGCCCCGGGCTCCTATGCTTCTCATGGGGCAATGTACGATTGGATGATGTATGTATTGTGTATGATGTCAATAAGTATCCTACCATAAACTTGGCTGCCAAGTGTAGGGCTGGAAGAGAGGTATACAGGGCGAAGTCTGCGTCACAGAGACTTTTACTTGATAACCTAAATCGTGTGGAAGGGAAGAATAAAATATTTAAAGTGGCGAACCAGGTGAAGAGGGATAATTGGGATATTACAGGGGAGCAGTGTGTGAAGAATGATAAAGGAAGGGTATTGGTGAACAGTGGGGGATATTAAAGATGCATGGAGAGAGCATTATAGCCAGTTGTTGAATGAGGAGTTTGACTGGGATAGGGAATGGAGAAGAGGGGAATGAAAATAAATATGGATAAGACAAAGGTAATGGTGACAGGCAAGAAACCAGTAGAAAGAATTCAGTCAGAAAAATGGTCATGTGGATGCTGTGGCAGAGGAGTAGGAGTGAACTCAGTTTTGTGCATGGAGTGTAATAAGTGGTACCATAGAAGGTGTTCAGGTCTGCAGAATTTGAGAGGAGTGCAAAATTTCCACTGCCCAGCCTGCATAAGAAGAGAGGCGGAGGGAGATGAAGCAGAGGATGCGCTAGAGGTGAATGAGGGCACACTACAGGAAGTGCAGCAGTTCTGCTATCTAGGAGATACTGTATATTGGACTGCAAAGCAGGGGTGGAGAGATCAGTCAGAACAAAAGTGGTGGCAGCATGGTTAAAGTGGAAGGAAATAGCTGGCCTACTGGTCAACAAACACATACCACTGAGATACAGAAGTAAAATATATGAGGCCTGCATTAGACTAGTATTGATATATGGTGCTGAAACATGGGCTTTGACAGATAGACTGATGAATGTTCTGAGAGGTACTGATCGTAAAATGTTAAGACACATGGCGGGAGTGAGATGGGAGGACAGAGTTTTGAGTGAGGAGGTAGCCAGAAGATGCGGGGCGGGATGAAGGATCTCGATATCATCATGAGGCAGAAGCAGCTTAGATGGTTTGGTTACGTGAGGAGTGAGAAAGGGAGCTGTGTGAGAATAGCAGAGGAACTGAAAGTGATGAGACATCAACTGCCAGGAAGACCTAAGAAGACCTGGAAAAGTGTTGTAACGCAAGATATGGAAAGACTGGGTATTGGAGAAGATTTAATCCAGGATAGGAAGCAGTGGAGAAAAGCCATCGCACGTCCAACCCCAGTTTGAATATGGGAACAGAAGGACGAAAAACGAAGATGATGATGATGATGACTGGGATAGGGAAGGTTTGGAGCCAGCAGATCCAGTGTTTGGCCCTTGGCCTCTGATTGACGCTGCTACTGAGTGAGACAATAGGCACTATGCAGGTGGGGAAGGCAACAGGTGTGTCTGGGTTGATTGCTGAAATGTTGAAGGCCTCAGGAGATACAGGAGTGAAGTTATTCACTGACCTGATAAATATGATTGCATATGTGTGGTGTCCCAGATGATTGGCTGAAGAGTGTGACTGTAAATGCATACAAGGGGAAGGGTGATGCCCTAGAATGAGGAAATTTGATGAGATGCAGTTTGGATTTATGCCAGGCAGGGGAACCACTGATGCCATATTCATTTTTTGACAGCATCATCTTTTTCACCAATCACTCATTATCCATTCTCTCCATATGCCTAAACCATAACAGCACCCTCTGCTCAACTCGATCAGCCATCTCCCGAAACTCCAGTTCTCCTTCGCACTTCATCATTTCTCACTCGATCCATATGCGCCACTCCACACATACTCCTAAGACACCTCATCTCCATTACATTCAAACTTTTCCTCTCTGCTACACCCACATTCCATGTTTCAGCCCCATATTAATGCAGTCGGTACCACAGTACCCTCATACAGCCTTCTCTTTACATCCATTCTAAGCGAACGAGGGGACAGGGCGACATGGAGGCGATTTGTTTGTGGCCAATCCTTACAGGATTAAAGCATCTGGCAGTACATAAATAGAACAGATCTGTCTATCTATTTGTATACCAAGGCTGCTTCCCCAAAGGAAAGGGAGGTAGCCAAGACAGGACGACGTACTTCCAATTTACTCATCCACTGAAACACATTCATTCGCATCTTAGCCCCAAAGGGGAGAAGCAACAGATTCTCACTGCACCACACCACACGAGGGTCAGCTGCGCAGTGCAATCAGTGACATCCACAGCAGGACCCGACAGCAGAGCTGGTTTACCCCTGCCACGTCATAATGGACCCATCCTCTTACCCGCACCTGACCTGATCAGCTTATCAGACAAAATTTGGGAGAATATCCCCTCAGGGCTGCGTCATCATTTATTCATTCACAATTTCTCTCCATTCATTTCTGTCATGCACAGCCACTCTTCCATGCTCAACAGACATCCCTTTCGCATCCAACGGTCTCTTCGTACTGTCCATCCATCTTTTTCGTGGTCGTCCTCTCAGCCTCACCTTTCACATCGGATCTAGTTATCTTTTTCACCAGTCACTCATTATCCATTCTCTCCATATGCCTAAACCATAACAGCAACCTCTGCTCAACTCGATCGGCCATCTGCCGAAACTCCAGTTCTCCTTCGCACTTCATCATTTCTCACTCGATCCATACGTGCCACTCCACACATACTCCTAAGACACCTCATCTCCATTACATTCAAACTTTTCCTCTCTGATACACCCACATTCCATGTTTCAGTCCCATATAACGCAGTCGGTACCACAGTACCCTCATACAGCCTTCTCTTTACATCCATTCTAAGCGAAAGACATCTAAACACTTTTTTCATTCCTCCCAGTGCCTTTCCTACTTCATTTATTCTAAACTTCACTTCTGCATCTATTCTTCCATCCACAGCATCATGTGACCCTAAATACTTAAAACACTCTACCTCCTCAAGCAACTCACCATTCAACCTCGTACACTTCATCACTTTACTCTTATTCTCATTTACTTTTAGTTTATTCCTTTCACACACACCCTTCCAAACTCCTTTACCAACACTGACTCATTCTCTCCTCTGAATCAGCCACCAGTGCAGTATCATCCGCAAACAGCAACTGCTTCAGGTTCCACTCTACCATCATCATTCACCAGACTCAGTCCTCCACCTAACACTCTTGCATTCACTTCCCTTACAACACCATCCAATATAAATATTAAACAACCAAGGCGACATCACACATCCCTGCCTCAGCCCCACTCTCACAGGAAACCAATCACTCACAGTATTTACCACTCTTACACTATCTATCTATCTATTGCCAGACGCCATAATCCCATAAGGGGTGGCCATTTGACTCTGAGTTATTTGTTTTACAGGGAGGGGCACTAACCCTCCACCAACCCACTTGTTGACACGTAGGGAGCACGTACGGTTTGGTTATATGGTTACCACCCAGCGTTGTAAATGGTTTCTTGGTTTACAGGAAACCATTTGGCTTGTCACTCAATGTAAAGCCACCTGTAAAGGAAAGAAAAGCAATAAGAAGTGACAGGAAAGATGGGAGAAATAGGAAGAGAGGAGGGCAGGCTCAGAAAGAGAATGATAAAGGCTAAGGAAGAAGTAGGCAGCACTACACCAAGTGAGTGGATGATGGTCGCCACCACCTACCTCTTACACACGCTCTACTATTTACATAAAAACTTTTCACTCCTTTTAGTAACCCGCCATCAAGTCCATACAATATTAAACCAGTCCACAAAGCCTCCCTATCAATTCTATCATATGCTTTCTCTAAATCCATGAATGCCCAAAACACATCCTTACCTTTCACTAAATACTTTTCACACACCTGTATCACAGCAAACACCTGATCCACGCATCCCTGTCCTAAAGCCTCACTGCTCATCACCAATCACTCCCTCTGTACCCTCTCTAACTCTCTTAATTAACACTCTACCATACACCTGTTGTGTCCGTTTTTCAACACGCATATAATTTTAGGATATTTTAAGGGGGCCTCGTTAATTTACTAAAATTAGAAAGAGTTACCAACATGAAGAAGTAAGTAAAAACAATAGTAGGCTGCCACCACCCAGCATATGCCGGGAAAGAAAGATTAGTCCTGTTACGGTAAGAGATAGGACGCTGAGGCCTTGAGACTGTAATTAGAGTAGCGTGAGTAGATTAGAGTGCGTGAATCTTTTAGATAGTAACACACCTTGCGGACCACTCAATCTCACAGTCAAACTTCCCAGAGGAATTTAGAACAAACACATAAGTAAAATGATTACTCTATGATTTACTGACTCTGACATACAGTGTATAAAACTAACATGTACAAAAAAAAAAATTAAGTACATAGATTACTCTTCAGACTATGATTTCTCTAGAGAAACTGGAATAATAGTATTCTCTTCTCCACAGAAATTAATACTGGGTAGACTAACATAACATGGTACAAAGCTTTTTAAACGTGTGTTCACCGCAGCTGATAGGATACTTGGGCTTTTATCACATTTTAAGATGATGTAATATTCTGCACACAGATGTACTTATGCCCGATCAATAGATTTACATACACTAATATATTCTTATAACTTCACCTCTGAACCTAATACAGTGTACCAAAAAAAAGAATAATTCAAACACGCGCGTGACTTACACTTCCACGGTCTCTAACGGACTCGTGGATCTAACTCAGCTAGACACTACCATCCACCAAAACCTGCTCTAAGTCTGGTACATTCACCCTAATTTCCCAAAGGTTTACATAAATTGATATAATTATATATAATTGGTTGTATAAGAATGAGTCTATTAAAATTTCAAAGAGTTTGAAATACCCTGTACGTTAGAGGAAACGTCTTCATATATCACACTCGCTATCAACTAAAACATTTCACTTTAGAAGAAAAGACTATTCAAATGGACCATTCATATACATAATCGACCTCACAATACGGAAAGAGATGGAAAGGGGAGGAATTTGTGTACGGGCACTGGCAAGAAGGACCATGTGGTCACTTCAGCACCGTGACGAGAGGCATCGTTGAAACACCGACAACCTGTTAATTCATCGCTGTCAGGACTCCCAATCACAAAAGGAAGTTAGGGAATTTTATCAGTCAACTTACTGGTATATATATATATAGAAGATCAATATTGAGACAAAGTGGGGGGGGGGAATTTTAAGGACGAGCTTTCGACTGACCTGTTAATTCATCGCTGTCAGGACTCCCAGTGCACGCCGCTGCAGGACACCGTCGCTCACTTGCTGTTGTCCTGACATCGGAACTGACTTCGACCAATTACTCTTCAGATAACGACTACAACAACTAACAAAGAATATGAAACATGGTATTCACATTCGCCTTACTTGGACGAAACTGACTTACGATGTTTAAAATTTTGTGGCAATCTTATGGGACTGACAGTTTTTACCAAAGCCTAAACTCACGAGTTTTAACTAATTGTAACCATGTGTCGCAGTTGTCCGGCCTACGTGACTTGACGCCAGTGAAAAAAAATAAATTTCGTGGTCACAAATGACTATTATCAATAATCAGACTTTACCTAAGCTCAAATTCATTATTATATAGTACAAAAAGATGATAATACCAAACCTAACTACAAAATTCCGAATTCAAAGTGTGAATACAAACTATCGCGAATTTTGGCCTCGAGTTAACTTTCTTTGCCTCTTTTTCGAGAACATATCACGCTTCGCACTTCCATCTCACTCCATACGGTCTTACCTATTAATAGTATTCCACTCTTGCTATACATTAACTAGGAACAAGCCCAAATATGAATTTGATGACCATCCCCTGTCCATTGTATAAATTAAGCAGGGGTCCAGGACTACACTTACATTGCTTTACACTAACTTAAACTACACTTATATTAACTTATATTATACTTATACTAACCTATATTACACTTATACTAACCTTAAAATTACGGCATTACACACCTTCCCTACAACACTCAACAGACTTATACCCCTAAAGCTAGTACATTCATACTTATCACTCTTACCTTTATAGAATGGGACCACACAAGCACTTTGCCCAGTCAGTTGGCACCATACCTTGCACAAAACACACATTCAACAATCTTACTAACCAGTCAGCAATAGTCGCTCCACCACCTTTCTGGCATTCCACAGCAAACCCATCCATACCTGCAGCTTTCCCTGTTTTCATCTCCTTTACTTCCCCCTGCACTTCCTCCATCGTGATCAAAGAATCATTCATCTCTCCCAACACGTTTATTCCTTGCACCCTTCCATCTGCCACAATCTCAGCCTCCCATTCCTCCTCTACATTTAATCTTTCAAAATACTCCGCCCATCTCTTCCTTACTGCATCCATCTCTCAATTAACATCCTTCCAACCTCCGCTTTTACTCGCTCTTCCTTCCTAGACTCTCCCTTTTGCATCCTTTTCACCTCCTTCCAAAACATTTTCTTATTCTGTTGAAAATTCTCAGTCAACTGCCTACCCCACCTCTCATCTGCTGCCACTTTAGCATTACACACAGCCCTTCTTGCCCTATTCCCCTTTTCCTTATACCTCTCATATAACACCTCATCCTTCCTCTGCAACCACACTTCATATGCACGTCTCTTCTCAGCCACAGCCATGCTTACTTCCTCGCACCAGCACTCACTTCCCTTTCTTTCACCACCACCCACTCATCTCACACCACACACCTCTTCCACATGCCCCAGCACTCTTAAACAACTTTCATTCCTCCTCCACACTGCCATTCTTCTGTCTTTCACTGCGTTCCACTCATCTTTCAGTTTCTCCTGATACTCTATCATTTTCTCTTTTATCCAATTCACACACTTTCAAAACCTCTCTGCCACACCTAACTCTCCTAGCTCTCACCCCTCTTACCTACTCTCAACTTTCCCTCCACCAGGTAGTGATCAGACATGCCTCCACCCTCCCCTCTCAAAACTCTCACATCCAACAATCTTCCTATTACATTCCTGGACACAACCACATAGTCTATCATCAATGCTGTGTCAACAACCCTTCCACCCTCTTGTCTCACCCATGTATACTTATAAACATCTTTCTTCTCAAACAAGGTATTTCCCATCGAAAGGGATGGAGGATTGAGTTATCCCCGTACCCAGATGATTGGGTCTATGAATGTGCGTGGATGTAGTATGATTGAGGCTAAAAGGGAGGAGACTGGGAGAATGTTTGTGAGAAGAAAGTTGGATATGTTAGCTTTGAGTGAAACAAAGATGAAAGTGAAAGGTGAGTCTGTGTTTGGAAGTGTGAATGGAGGATTGTCAGGTGTTGATAGAGGAATGGCAAGAGGTGTGGCTTGTACTGCAGCGTGTAATTGAATGGAAGGTGTCATTATCATCGAGACTGATGTGGGTGAAAGCGAATTTTGAATGTGATTTGTGGGCATATGTGAGTGCATATGGGCCTGGTTGTGAAAGGGGTGAAGAAGAGAGGGAGTCTTTCTGGAATGATGTTGACGAGTGTTTGCAGAGTTTTGGAGCAAATGTGAATGTGGTAATGATGGGAGATCTGAATGCTAGAGTGGGAAATGTAGCACCTGATGTAGTTGGTATGCATGGTGTGCAGGGAGGATATTACTATCCTCCTTGATGGTGTGCCTGAAATGAAAATGGGGAAAGATTTACGAATGATAGGGATGACAGAACAGATAAATATATCTATCTATCTATCTATTGCCAGACACCATAATCCCATAAGGGGTGGCCATTTGACTTTGAGTTATTTATTTTACGGGGAGGGGCACTAACCCTCCACCAACCCACTTGTTGACACGTAGGGAGCACGTATGGTTTGGTTATATGGTTACCACCCAGCGTTGTAAATGGTTTCTTGGCTTACAGGAAACCATTTGGCTTGTCACTCAATGTAAAGCCACCTGTAAAGGAAAGAAAAGCAGTAAGAAGTGACAGGAAAGATGGGAAAAATAGGAAGAGAGGAGGGCAGGCACACAAAAAGAATGATAGAGGCTAAGGAAGAAGTAGGCAGCACTACATCAAGTGAGTGGATGATGGTCGCCACCACCTAATACTAATATAAATATATAAATATATATTTTACAATATACTGTATGTATACAATATATATATACAGTAATCCCTCCACTATTCGACGTAATAGAGCCAAAGGCATGTCTGGACACTGGTTTTGTCCGAATATTGGTCCTGAAGCTCCAGCATCGGTCATTCATGACCCTAACCTAACCTAACCTAAATCAGAAAACTACCTTCCTACCTCCGTACCGGACATGTATAGCACTTATTTAGGTCCCTTTTCACATAAATAATGCACACAAAGCATGAATTAATTGAATTTTAACCAAAAAATGGTGATTTAGAGGAGAGTAAAGCATAGGTGCTCAGAACTTGCCACCATAGTATAAGTAAGTATCGGACATGGAAATCATCTTTTCTCACATTTTATGCACTAAATTATTGGATACAAAGCATCAAATACAGTAAATGATGTAAATTGTTACCAGAAAAATGGTTAGGTTAGGTTCGGTTATGACTGGACGTGAAATTCACTGGCATTCACCTTTTTCATAGCTGGTGCATTTAAAAACCATGCATGAAAAAATTAAATTGGAAGCAGGAAATTATGATTAACATTTAT
>JAGKTI010001299.1:76238-90033 GCA_018397915.1 Birgus latro | reverse complement strand
CATTTCTTAAATCTTTCCTCCGCCTCCTTTTCATTCTCTGCAATCAACACCAAATCATCAGCATACAACATCTCCCATGGAAGTCCATCTCTGAAGTCACGTGAGAGGGCTTCAAGCACCATGATAAACAACAAGGGACTCAAAACTGACCCCTGATGCACACCAACATTCACGGAAAACTCATCACTCAAAACTCCATTCACTCTTACCTGGGTGCGAGCACCCACGTACATGGCCATAACCACCCTAACCAGCCACTCTTCCAACCCTAGCTTTCTCATTGGCCACTTCACCACCTCTCTAGGGACTCTGTCAAAGGCCTTTTCCAAATCAACAAAAACAAAATATAATTCCATTTTCTTTCCAATATATTTTTCCTGAAGCTGTCGAACAATGAACATGGCATCAGTGGTCCCCCTGCCTGGCATAAACTCAAACTGCATCTCATCGATATTCACTCTTTCTCTAATCACACCTTCTAGAACTCTCTCCACTACTTTCATTACCTGATCTAAGAGCTTTATACCCCTGTAATTTCCCCAGGGCATCACTCTTCCCTTTGTACACATTTACAATTACACTCTTCAGCCAATCATCTGGGACAACACACTCATATATAACCATAATTATCAGGTCAGTGACTAACCTCACCCCAGTATCTCCTGAGGCATTCAACATTTCGGCAGTCAACCCAGACACACCTGCCGCCTTCCCCACCCGCATCCTGCCTATTGCCTCACTCACAGTAGCAGCGTCAATCAAAGACCAAAGGCCAGACACTGGATGAGCTGGCTCCAAACCTTCTCTATCCCAATCAAACTCCTCATTCAACAACCGGCTATAATGCTCTCTCCATGCATCTTTAATATCCTCACTGTTCACCACTACCCTTCCATCATCATTCTTCACACACTGCTCACCTACAATGTCCCGATTATCCCTCTTCACCTGATTTGCCACCCTAAAAATCATATTTTTCCTTTCTCCATGATTTAGATTATCAAGTAAAAGTCTCTGTGACTCAGACTTCGCCCTGTATACCTCTCTTCTAGCCCTGCGCTTGGCAGCCAAGTACTCCTCCCTCTTACCACCCTTCTTCCATTCCCGGAAAAGCCTTCTTTTCTCCTTAACTGCAGCTTCTACACCCTCATCCCATCACCAAGTTACTTTATGTCTTGGTGGGCCTCTTGTCCAACCGCATATTGCATCGGTAACTCGCAAGAGGTTGTTCTTAAGGGCTCTATACTGTTCATTAACGCCTCTATCTACGGCTTCCTGTTCAGCCACCACTCTCCTCATCTCACTGTAAAAGGCATCTCTTACTGATTGGTTTCCCAGCTTCCATATTTTGCTCCTAGGTACATATGTCCTCCTTTTCATCACTCGTTCCTTAAGCACCATGTCACAAATCAACAGTTTGTGCTGCTGCACACACTCTTCGTTTCCGATAACTTTAACATCCCTCACTAATCTCCTATCAACCCTCCTGACCAGAAAATAATCTATTTGACTACTATTTCCCCCGGACTCGTACGTAATTAACCGACTCATTCTTTTCCTAAAATGTGTGTTGCACACAATCATGTCCATAGCCTCCCCAAACTCGAGTATTCTTTCCCCTTCCGCATTCCTCACACCATATGCACATCCTCCATGGACTCCTTCATAACCTTGAGCTGCTTCACCCACATGACCACTTAAATCCCCTCCCAGAACCACTACCTCATCATCACCCATACCACTTACTACACGTATTAGATCATCCCAAAATCTATCCTTCTCTGCGTCATCCAATCCTACCTGTGGAGCATAAGCCGATATAACTGAAATCATTTTCCGCCCGATCAAAATTTTCACTACTAATATCCTATCACTTACTCTCATAACATTCATGACATATTCCACCCATTTCTCCGCAACCAACACACCCACACCCCCATATCCGTCAGTTCCCCCCTGCCAAAACAACTTATAGTAGCAATCAGTTTTAAAAGTAACGTTCTTCGAGCGACAACTACTTATATTGGAATAAAGTTGGTAGAAGGTGAGATCTATAAGCATCAAAAGGAAATTTGTCCAAGGCGGTAAATTGTTGCTAAAATGCGCCCCGACGACGACATCCCCACCCACCATGACGGGGAGGCAACAACCACCTTACCAGGGAACAACGGGCAGGTAACTCAGCCTTCCGGACCACAACGGCCCACCTTACCTTCTCCCATAAGCCCCTCCTCCCTGCAACCGGACCAGACCCAATTTAGAAGTCCGGGGACATTACTCTCCGGCCGTAATAACCATCACCAGACTTGGGGTGGGAGTTGCTTTTGAGCAGTCCCATGCAGCGGCCCAGTAACATTCGCCGGATTTACTGGAGAAGGAGCGACCGCCGGTCCTAAGACAGGGAGCAGAGCCTCGGCAGTGTCCGCTGGACCTGCCATAGTGGAATTACCCGCTGGGTACTCTGCGGCTACACCAGACCCCCAGCAGAAGTGTGGTAGTGTCCGCCGGACCTACACGGCTGAGAGTGTCCGCCGGATCTCTCCTTCCAGCCGCCCCCAGAACAAGAGGCGTCCCAGCAATGTCTGCAAGACTTTTCGGGCAGAAGGAGCATCCACCAGATCCCCTTCCTCCTCCCCTCCGTCTGGGCGCCTCGGCAACGTCCACAGGACTTGCCAGGCCCAAGGAGCATCCGCCGGATCCCTTCCTTTGTCTCCGGCATGGAGTTGCGGCGGCGCCCGTAGGGCCTGCCAAGCTGAGGGAGTGACTATAGGTTCCCTCTCCTCCACGAGGCCGGAGGCTCCTGTAGAGGAGCAAGTCTCTGGCTCGGCCCAACCCTCCTATGATAAAGTGAGACACCCTTCTGCCTCCCCTCACACTACCTGGGGTGGAGATCCCTCCCCTTCAGATTCGTCGTGGGAGCAAACCTGTCGTGAGGATTCAGTCAGTCCAGATGTCCCCGCCCCAGGCGCAGACGCTGATGGACTTGCAGGGACACCGCGGCTGCAGGCAACTCCTGACGGCCTCCTCAGCCCAACGAGGCTGCAGTCCTCAGCTTCCAAAGGGTGCACCACTATCCCCAGGCCACTCTGGGTCCCAAGGCGCCCTCCACACCACGTCGACGTTCCGAGCCAGACGAAGGGCTGCCTGCCTCCTGGCCCTGTTCAACCCCAGTCCTGAGTGCCCAACCAGTCCCGAGGCCACCTCCCAGCGGACCCGAGGCGAGCCTCCCACTACGCCCACTGCGCGTCCCCGACATGAGGCGACCCCACCGTCTCCAGCCGGCCTCCCTCCTACACCGGGCCGCCACCTGAACCTCCTGAGAGCGTGTGTCCCCCTCCTCCCGACGCCCCACCCGAACTGTGTTTATCCACGCCCTCTCCCGTCATAATACTCCCCAGTGAAACCGGTCCCTTGTGAAGTTTCTTCTTCCCAGTATGACCCCTGTGTACCCACCTCTGTGAGTGACATCCACTCCTATCCCCCACATGCCCCCCAGTTTGCAAGTGGAATAAACAGTGACTTCCCCAGTGGCTCTCAGTGAACTCTCGCCAGTGTAAAGGTTCAGTGCCCCCATAGTGATACGAGGGCAATATACTTAAAGACTATTATTTGGCCGGAAAGAGACCAGAACTATACACGCAGCCCCAATCAGCACACCTAGTGAGCCACAGACTTATAATTCCCAGTGTGCCACTCTGCTATATTGTGTGTTGCTTTAAATGTATTGTAAGGGTTTCTGTAAGTGCCACATTGTATTGTGTCAGTCAATCTGATTAATATACGTGCAATCCTGGCTTGCCTGTGTTTTTGCCCTGTTCCTTTGGTATATGTTCTAGCCCGGTCATGAAATAAAGGACCCCCAAAGGCTGGTGCCTGTGACTTATGGTGTGGGATGTTGCGCCACAAAGCACAGCAGAAAACCTGAGGTTTGAGCCTGTGTATTATGGAGTGAGAGGTTGCACCATAAAACACAGAGCATAACAGTCCCTACAATTATTCTATTGCTTGTCTTAATATACTTGCATAAGTAATTGTTGTGCTACGTATTTGTGGGACGGTTTCTCGCCCTCAAATATGCAGGCTAAAGGGGGTCCCTATTCTAGACCGAGAGGTAACTCCTAAGAGTAGGACTGGACACAAAAACAAGGCAGTAAATATTACACATGTATTCCAGATATTTCACAGAGAACAATAATACATCACAAATATTACAATGGGTTGGCCGGGGGTAAGTTAACACTGTATACAATTTTTTTTTTTTTATGTGCCCGACTTCTGGGCATAGGCTTCACAGCCTGCTATCAAGGCCCAGCAGTCCTCCTACATACCATACACCTGTCTGTCACTATACCTTCTGGTTCAGGTATGGTACTATTAACCCGACACTCATGGTACATACAACATATTTATATTTCCGGACACAGGAATGATTTTACTACAATCTCTAAAACCCGTATAGCACTGGACGGCACTACATATATATATAAGTTACGTTACACCAGTATTTCAGGTACCTGGTGGCCGGAAGTCTATCTCAGGTAGGGTTGCCCGTAGAGATCACTAGAAGGGGAACTGTGGTATTTTAGTACGTCCTGACTACACACGTCGGAACACAGGGCTGGGTGAATATTTAACTGAACACAGGGGAGGGAGAGCGTAAACACCAACGCAAGGCACAGCGACACAATGGGTATTTCCTGATTATCACAAAGACTGTCCAAGACGGCGGGACTCTACCTTTAAGATTTAGGTCAGGCCACGTTCTGTCTATCGGCACGTCTAATCTTATATTCTGGGTTCCTAGTCACTTAAATTTGAGAATACACTGTGGGGGACCACTCGTGAGATATCTGTCGATGCACACTATATCTGGGTCTAAGGGTACACACACATATACTGTACATATAGTCCACTCACTTGGTTACCACTGGTGGGCCCAGGTTGATTCCTCCGTCTGGAGGAAAAAGTGACAGAGTGGCGCGTTCCTGGGCAGGGCCCCACACGTGGCCGTGGGGCTAAGGGCTCAGCCCGAAGATGGCCAGGAGACGGGCCTGACGTCGGGTCTGGGAGCGCCTTCGGGAGACCTCGCCCACCGTTAGGTCGTGCCCTGGTGTTCGGGGCAACTCCTAGGGCAACAGGGAACCCAGGGGACTGGAACCCGGGGCGGCTGGGCTGCGGCAACTGCTAGAGGGCGGCGTCGCCGACAGGGTCGCCTCACGGGAAACTTGGGCTGGGGGAGTAGTAGACAGGGCCCGTCGTCGGCTGCAAGGTCTGCGGGGGCTCTGGTCCGGCAGCTGTTCACCCTGGTGGAGTCGTAGGGAACCAAGGTCTTGGGTAAGACCTTGCCACGCCTCGGGTGTAGGGTCCTCTCCGACTGCTGGTTCTCCTGTAGGGGAGAAGCGGACTGTGGCCGGCTTTACTCCTGGCCCGACGTGACTTGTGGCCGACGTCTGAGGGGCACAGGGAAGGATAGCTTCCGGGCGGCTTGTGGCCTGCACTACCCTGGCCTGGCGTGACTTGTGGCCGACACCTGAGTGTGCACAGGGGAGGATAGCTTCCTTGCAGCTAGTGGCCTGCTCTTTGTCTGGCCTGGCGTGACTTGTGGCCGACGCCTGAGTGGCCGGGAGGAGGATAGCTTCCGAGCGGCTTGTGGCCTGCGCTACCCCTGCCTGGCGTGACTTGTGGCCAATGCCTGAGTGTGCACAGGGGAGGATAGCTTCCTGGCGGCTTGTGGCCTGCCTTACCTCTGGCCCGACGTGACTTGTGGCCGACGTCGAGAGGGCACAGGAGGTGAGCTCTGGGATGGCTATGGCCTGTGCCGGTGAGCTAAGGTCACTAGCAGCTGAGGGAAGGACTATGGCCGACCCTGCCTCATGCCCAGTACGGCTCATGGCCGGTACTGCGGTGCCGCTCTGGGGGGAACGCCAACAGGAGGCGGACGACTTGTGGCCAGTCCTGCCCGACCGACACGCGTCCGTGTCGCAGCCCTGTGGCGGGGAAACAACTGGGGAACGGACTGTGGCCGGTTCTGCCCCGTACCCGGTACGACTGTGGCCGATACCGCGGTGTTGCATAAACTCCACCTGGTGAGCTGCGCTCCGGCCGGAGACTAGGTGCCGGCGACTGCTACCTTTCCGGCCCACCACCTGGGCGCAAGAGGGGCGCCAGGAAGTTAAACAGGTAAGCCGTTCCTGTTCCCAGCCGCGCTGTGTTGGCGGCAGTCCCCCGGTGATACTGCGGGGGTTGGGGGAGCTGGTGTCGTCTGCCCCGGTCGCCGTGTGGTTTGTGGCTCAAACCCCTAACTCCTGTATTTCAGTAATCATTTATGTTATGTTAAAAAGGGATTACAGAATCACCCGAGCTAGACCTTACAATGAGATCATATAGCCCCGCTAGGTAACAGGAGGGCGCTACCCCTCCCGGCATGGCAGTCCCGGGTGCGGCTCGAACTCGCGACCCCCCAGTCCCTAAGCTCGATGCTCTACCTCTGAGCCACCGTGCCCCCCTATTTATGTTATGTTAGCTACATAATGCTTCACACACAGTAAAATTAAATACGGGCGATCGACGGGGTTCAAATAATTTAACATTCCTATAGGGTCTCTACCATACATGGCAGCTTATATGAAGCTCCAATAATGATATGCGGTCAAGTATTTGGACCTCAGAAGACAAGAAAGTTGTTACAGAATTCATCTTCGTGAAGGCTCTAAATTTAGCTATAAAAACATGATAAGTACTTTAACTGAAAACATAAGGAGTCGAGGTCGAAAAAGGTACCGGGTAGGTCGTGAATAATTATATAATTGTTTAGCTATAATTACACAATCTCACAATTCTAAAAAGTTAAAACTGGTGTCATACCATCCTGTCTACAACATAGGAATGGACTAAGGTTTTATAAATTATTTTTCATGAATACGTACGTCACAGCACATAAGCGCACGATGTCATTCAATACGCTCAGCTTTCAACGCACAAAAAAAAAAAAAAAAACTTCTCGACTGGTGAAAAATCTGCCGGGAGGCGGTGGTTTAACCCGCCGAGTCCCACCGACATACAATGCACGTCGCTACTTTTTTCCACGGACAGACCCACCGACATGCATCGTATGTCACTCAATTGCAAGGCCCATTGTGTGTACATTTTTCAACATTCGCGGGTAATTTTTGGTAGGCATATGTGGGAGACCTTCCTCTACCTGCTGTCAAGCAGGGATACTGCCTGGCCCCACCTAACCCCCTTCCCCCCCACACTAGGCAATTCACCTCTTAGCAGTAACCTGGCCAGTAAAGGTATGTTGCCCCACGGTCTCTCCAATGACGAAATTCACGGTGAAAGTGATTCCTGAGGTGAAGGACAAAGAAGCAAAGAAGCCTGAGGTAGAAACAAACAGAAGTGATGAGGTGGTAATGTCGTAAAGGAAGGTGCCATATACTGGGGTTCTGGGTGAGTGAACAATGCTTTTATCGCCAATATTATTGTGTGAAAACCAATATAGACTTGTACTACACATAAATTCGTACCAAATAAATAAATAAATACGTAATTTAAAGTGGTTTGAATTAGTTAACCCTTCCATAGTTCGTTTTCTTTAGCCAGGTACCCTGAAAAAGAAGGAAAACGTAAGGTATAATGACACCTGTATCAACATTTTTAAGCTCGTGAGCGCGATTTCTCTATGAATTTTCGATGTTTCTTACCAAAAGCGGAGGTTTGAGCCAAAAAAAACAAAAAGTCGATAATAGGTCGGGATCTGGGGGTAGGGTGCCTAAAAAACCGGTCGGGACTGGGCGGGTTAATACCTTAACCTAACCTGCCGCATTAATATCCCTGATGACGTTATGAAAAAAAGGAAAAAAAAAAGTGAGGAGAGGAGAAAGCATATTTACCGTGAATCACATAATGCTGGGTCTAAATAAAACGGAATCATCATGTAAATGGTACCTTGTGTTGCTTCATGGGCAATTTAAGACCTCAAATGATATTCGCAACTGCAATACCGTTTTAGCTGCCCGTTGTGAGTTACAAATTAACTCGCAAAAATAAATTAATTTGGAGAACACAAGAGCAACCACCACATTCACCCACTGAACACTACCTACCTAAGATGTCTGGGATCATGCGATGCTCCTAACGAGATCAGCTTCCCAAATTAAGCAGCATTTTCTTAGGATTTAAGTGGGTGTTTTGCAAAGTAAACAATAATGTTACTTGGACAACGTGTACTAAAACAACAAAGAAGAAAATTACGTGGACGGAACGAATAACAAGAATATTTAGAGTCATAATAAAAGCACTGTTACATTGTATACAAATGATCCCCCTAGTAAATAAATGGCTTAATCGTTTAAACTTACCCTGTTTTGCATCACGAACACCGTCTCAGATGATATCTGTGACTCTGCTCCTTCGCAATACTGATTTGGTTGCACACTGAGAATTGTGGCGTTAGTATTCGCAAATATATCGACATTTTATTGGAACGCACAACGGTAACCACTTCACTCTCACGATAAACTACTTGCTGCTGGGATGTCTATCAGATGTTTCGTACGGTATCACCATCAATAAGAAACAGCATTTGTTATAAGTTTTCAGCGAATGTTTTCTATAGAGGAGGCCACAGATAACTGTACTGTGACAACGTGTGAATAATTAATCCAATTGTGTACTCGCTGAGTGAGCAAGAAAAGATATACCAATATCAGGATGCTCGCCCTATGTAATGAAATACATCTACGTAGCACAGAATAAACTCCCTGTTTCAGAGTAATTTGCATTCATATTTCTTCCAAGTTGTCCTTTCTAAAATTGATAAAAGTATCTGACAGCATGGAGGCAAAAAATTACAGCATTATATCGTCAGTAATCTCAAGTGTGTGCTCCCTGTCACTCCCCTTCCACCCCTTTTTCAGGGTCACTTTCACTCAAACACTGGTAATCACTACTGTGCTGTACACACTTTTTTTCATCTCTTCTAACCTCCATCTGTTTAAATGACCAAACCATGGTAGTGTCCAGCCCTTCTATAACCTTCAGCACTAGGATATTACAATTTGTTTTTGCTACCCGTCATCAAATGAGGACGTAATGTTGCCTACTTCTTCTTTCATGTTCATTTTTTTTTCTGTGTATCTTCTCCCTATTTTTCCCTGCCTTCCTGACACAATTTATTAATCTTTCTACTTCAGGTGGCTCTACACTCGGTGACAAGCCACATCGTTTCCTGGACCTCAGGAAACCACTTACTGTGCTGGGTGGTAACCATATAATCAAATAACGGGGTGATGTGCAGCCTCCTATGATGCCCATGCTGACTGGGTGTAGATAAATGAGAGTCCTATGCGAGTCACAGAAACCTACTGGAGGGTGATCTTGAGCACTCGGTCGACCGTCAAGAGGTTGGCCCAACTGATCCTCGGGTAAGAGTATCATTGACAGAAGTCCAGTGTGAAAACAAAAATCTCACCACATTGGTTCCCGCACCTCTCCGTCGTAAGGCGCTGTCAGTTGCATGAAATCATTGGTTCACTGCATGGGACGTCCTTGCAGGGGCAGTTACCTGTGGTAGTAGTTATTCCCTAGGCAGTCTGGCAGAACAGCCACGAGTCCTTCTAAGAAAGCCCATGGCCGAGACCTGGCTTTCCCACAGAGCTCTCATGGAGTGTATGTTGTGTTCTTGGCGTCGGTAATTGTGTGCAATGCAGTCTTCCATAATGTGCTTAATAGTATGGGGTACTGTGTTACATTTTGGACAGGCATCAGTGACGGAGTCATCCAGCCTCTTCTGGTAATTTAAGAGGGCTGGATGATGACATCTCAGCCTGGCCAGGTGGACCCTGTCCTCACGATGGAGATGGGATTCAGAAAGGTGGATATCAGAAGGCTCTGCATGCAGCTGAGTTGTCTTTAAGTGAATGGAGCAGCGAGTGATTTCAGTATGGATTTTTTTTTTTTATGCAAGGAAGAAAGAACCAAAGTCCACAGGCCTGCATACTGTTCCTTCCAAGAAAAAGCAAAAACAATACAAAAGAGGGCCAAATTCAGGATCCGTTCATTTCGAGATGCCTGGACACACTGCGTTTGAAAGACTGGTGATCATTGGAAGTAGGAAATACAGAGGAAGACAGTTCCGGAGTTGACCAGTTGCATAAATGAAGGACTGGGAGTAACGGTTAACTCTTGCATTAGAGAGTTGGACAGAAAAGGGATAAGAGTTTGTTGCTAGACGGGTACTATGTGCCCGTCGTAGAGGTGGAGGAATGCAAGCAGACAGTTCAGAGGAACAGTGACCGTTGAAGTAGCGATAGAAGAGAGATAAAGATGCAACACTGCAGAGAAGAGACAAACGTTGAAGGGAATTAGTAAGAGGAGGAGAGTTAATGAGACGAAAAGCCTTTGACTCCACCCTATTGAGAAGAGCTACATGTGGGGAGCCTCCCCACACACAAGAGTTGTACTCCATACACGGGCGAATAAAACCCGTGTACAAGGTCAACAACTGTGCAGGTGTAAAGAAAGTTCAGAATCGGCTTAGCACACCTAATCTCTTGCGAGCAGATTTCACAAGAGATATAATCTGTTCTTTCCAAGACAAATCCCGAGAGAATGAAACCCCAAGCATGTTCAAGGACGATGCAGGACATAACTGTCCATTATTAAACATTAGCGGGTAATCCTAAGGAAGATTTTGTCAGGTTGGTAAGTGTAAGAACTGAGTTTTTGATGCATTAAAAATAAGATTATTTTTACCCCAATCAGAGATACGTACCAAGTCAGACATTAAGTGTGCCATAGCCTCATCCCTTTTTTGTTGATGTAACTGCTGAGATGGACGTTGTGGAAACTGAATGGAAAGGTGAAGGGTGGAATCGTCAGCATATGAATGGATAGGATTAGATGTACAGCTTAGGTCATCGATGAATAAAAGGAAGAGAGTTGGTGATAGGACAGAGCCCTGAGGAACACCACTGTTGATAGGTCTAGGAGAAGAATGATGGCCGTCTACAACAGCGGCTACAGAACAACCAGAAAGGAAGCTAGAGATGAAGGCACAGATAGAAGGATAGAAACCGTAGGAGGGCAGTTTGGAAATTAAAGATTTATGCCAGACTCGATCAAAAGCCTTTGAGATGTCAAGTGCAATAGCAAAGCTTTCGCCATAGTCCCGAAAGGAAGATGACCAGAAGTCTGAAATGTAGGTGAGAAGATCGCCACTGGAGCGTCCCTGACGGAACCCATACTGACGATCAGAAAGAAGGTTGTGACAGGAAAGATGCTTTAAAATTTTTCTGTTAAGAATTGACTCGAAAACTTTTGAGCCACAGGATGATAAAGCAATTGGACGATAGTTAGAGGGTTGGGAATGGTCACCCTTCTTTGGGACTGGCTGAATGACAGCAAACTTCCAGCAAGAAGGAAAGGTACAAGTTGACAGACAAAGGCGAAAGAGTTTACCTAGGCAGGGTGTAAGCACAGAAACACAGTTTTTGAGGACAACAGGAGGGACTCCATCAGGACCGTATGCCTTGTTAGTATTGAGGCCAGTGATGGCAGAAAATACATCAGCTGAAGAAATTTTAATGTCAGTCATGAGGAAGTCAGAGGGGGGGAAGTGATGAAGGAATAGCACCGGAATCATCTAAGGTGGAATTGGAGGAGAAAGTCTGAGCGAAGAGATCTCCTTTATCAGTAAAAGAAATAGCTACAGAGCCATCAGAGTAGAAAAGAGGAGGGAAGGATGATGAGATAAAGTTGTTAGAAAGGTTTTTTGCAAGGTGCCAGAAGGAGCGAGAAGAATTCGAGTTGGAGAGTTGAGAACATTTAGCACGCATGAAATTATTTTTAGCACAGCGAAGAACAGACTTAGCACGATTCCGGGCAGAAATATATAAAAGATGCGATTCAGGGGTGGGTTGGCTCCGGTACCTCTTACAGGCCCTCTCCTTGTTGCGGACAGCATTAGAACAAGCGTGATTAAACCAAGGCTTCCTTGTAATAGTCAGAGGATATGAGAAAGGAATGTATGCTTCCATGCCCGAGAGAATAACCTCCGTAATGCGCAAGGCACACTCAGATGGCTCCCGGCCATGGAAGCAATAATCATTCCAAGGAAAATAAAAGAAGTACTGCCTGTGGGCCTCCCAATCTGCAGCTCCAAAGTGCCACAGGCGGCATTTCTTTGGAGGGTCCACAGGCCGTACTGGAGTGACAGAACAGGTTAAGGTAATGAGATTATGATCGTAGGAGCCCAACGGAGAGAAAAGATTAACAGTATAAGCAGAAGGATTAGTTGTTAGGAAAAGGTCAAGTATGTTGGAACTCTCTCCAAGGCAGTCAGGGATACGGGTAGGGTGCTGTACAAGCTGCTCTAGGTCATTAAGGATAGAGAAGATGTAGGCTTGTTCATCAGGTGGATCAGTGAAAGGAGAAGAGAGCCAAAGGTGGTGGTGAACATTGAAATCTCCTAGAATGGAGATTTCAGAGAACGGAGAAATGAATAGAATGTGTTCCATCGTAGAAGTAAGATAGTCAAAGAATTTTTGATAGTCAGTAGAATTAGGAGATAAGTAAACAACACAGATATATTTAGTCAGAGAATGACAGGAAAGCCGAAGCCAGAAAGTAGAGAATTCAGAAGAATCAAGTTCAGGAACACGAGAGCAAGACAGATCATTGCGTACATATACGCAACAGCCACCTTTGGCTTTGAAATGAGAATAGAGAAAGTAGGAGGTTACAGAAAAGGGTTTGCTGTCAGTTGCCTCAGACAGCTGAGTCTCAGAGAGAAAGAGAAGGTGAAGTTTAGAGGAGAAGAGGTGGTGTTCAACAGAGCGAAAGTTAGAGGAAAGGCTGCGAATGTTACAGAAATGGAGGAGTCAGACAGTGGTTCCAGGCAGCTCTTTGAGTCGTCACCGGGAGAGGGGCGGATGGTGGGGGCATTTATGGTCTCCCCCCCTGGGGACTCCGAGGCATGATTTTTGTACGCCATTTTACGAATTTGGAAAAGGAAGTGTAGTGTATAATGTGCATGTAGTTTGATGTTGACAGTTAGAGAAGCTTGTACTGGAGAGCATGCTGGACTACTCTCTGTGTTACTGAGACACTGAAAAAGTTCAGCAAAGGGGGATGAGCATGCTGGACTACTCTCTGTGTTACTGAGACACTGAAAAAGTTCAGCAAAGGGGGATGGTCAGGAACAAGTCCTGAAGGCTGATGAAAGGGGAGCTCCAGCTCTCCCTGTCATCAGCCTTCCATCCAGATTCTGGAAGCTGGTCTGAGGCGGGCAAAGGGGGGAGATGACAATATTTGTGTATGATATGGCGTGCTGGGTGTTGTTTTGATGCTCCTTGGTGTGTGTGAATGTGCTGCCATGTAGTGCAGTGTATGGTGTGGGTTTGTGGAGGCTGCAGCAAGAATTTGGGTGCCTCTCATGTCTAGATGATCCTTGACTTTGAGGACTTTGGTTTCTTGGTGTAGGTGTAGTAGCTGTGCAGCCTGTGATTATTTTTAGGGCCTTGTTCTGTATGGTCTGTAGAGTGTTGTAGTGTGTTTTAGTGAGGTTAAGAGCCCAACCAGTGCTTGCATAATTCATCACTGAACGTATATTGTCTGTATACTGTGGTGGTAGTTTCTTTGTGTCCAAATGTTGTATGGACAAGTGACCTCAAGGCATTGAGTCTTGGTGTTATTTTATTTTCAGTGTTTGTGATGTGTTGTTTAAATGACACTGATGTATGTTACACCAAGGATTTGTGTGTGTGTGTGTGTGTGTGTGTGTGTGTGTGTGTAG
>JAGKTI010001299.1:42854-75840 GCA_018397915.1 Birgus latro | reverse complement strand
GATCCCCCTTGTGTGTGTGTGTGTGTGTGTGTGTGTGTGTGTGTGTGTGTGTGTGTGTGTGTGTGGTAGGGGAGTGCTGTTTATGGTGAGGTGTGGAATATGACTGTGTTCTGCTGTCCAGTGTGTGAGAAGAGTCACTGTAGATTTGGCTGGGGCTATTTTGAGCCTGTTTGTGGTGAACTATTCGTGTAGTGTGTTGAGGTAAAGTTGGAGGATGTGTGCAGCTGTGTTTGCATTTTGGTGTGTACAAGTAAGTGTTATTGCATCTGCATAGGAAGCTATATGTATCTGTGGTGTGTGGGGTGTGGGAATGTCGTGCATGTATAGGATAAAGAGCGTAGGGGACCAAGCAGATTCTTGGGGGACGCCTTTTGTGAAGTTTCTGACGTTCGAAGACTGACCGGAAGATGCTACATGTGCACATCTGCCTGCTAAGTAGTTTGCCAGCCATCCTTTTGTGTTATTGTGCAAGTTTGCATTGAATA
Organism: Birgus latro; assembly: GCA_018397915.1. Taxonomy (NCBI): domain Eukaryota; kingdom Metazoa; phylum Arthropoda; class Malacostraca; order Decapoda; family Coenobitidae; genus Birgus; species Birgus latro. The sequence continues at coordinate 75,355 of JAGKTI010001299.1, read as the reverse complement.
TTTCAGTAGTGAGGCTGTGACGGGGGATGGCATCAAAAGCTTTGCTAATGTCTAGTGTGACTAGAAGTGTTTTGTGTGGTGGCCTAGCTGAATCCAAGCCATCAAAAACTCTGTGTAAGGTCTGTAAGAAGAGTGTTTGTGGAGTGTACTGGCCTAAAGCCATGTTGTGATAAGGTTAGGGGGTGTAAGGTGTAACTAGTTGTAGTACCAGTTGTTCAGTTACTTTAGAGGGGGTGCAGAGGAGTGTGATGGGGCAGTGTGAGGAAGGTAACGTGGGGTCTTTGTTGGGTTTTGCAATAGTGATGATAATGCCATGCTTCCAGATGTTGGGTATTATGTTGTATGAGTAACTGTAGTTTGATATGTTGGTGACTGCTTGTATGCCTTTGGTCCAAGTTGTCTTGTCCACAGGCAGGCGAGTGCTTTTGGTTGCTGTGTTTCACCTGGTTGTAAGTGAAAGGTGCGTAGTCTGGGTCTGTGGGGAACTGTCTCTTACAGCTGATGATACGTAGGTCGTCGTGATGGGGTTTAGATGGCTGATGTGTAAAAAGTGACTGATGAGAGTGTTTGCTTGTTGTTTGTTTGAAGGTATGGTGTCTTGTTGTGATGACAGCATGTGATTGTGTAGTGTTGCTGTTGGAAAGAGTGATGCTGTTTAGTGTTTTGTAGAGTTTGTTGGTGTCTGTTTTGTGGTCAAGTGTTTGGAGATAATTATTCCAGTATAGTGTTTACTGCTCTGATATTTTATTGTTTATTTGAGTGTTGAGCTCTTGTATCAGTTGTACAGTGTCTTTGTATGGGGTGTTGGGGAGTGTCATATACAGTAGTGTCCCGTTGACCGATGAGGCCTTGAATTTCTGGTGTGAAGGTGGGGTTGTGTCTCTTTCTGTTGCCTCTAGGGATGTGTCTTTTGTCTGCATTTTGTATAACTGTATTGAAAGTGTGCACAGCAGTGTAGATGTTTGTGATGGATGTACTGTTTAATGTTTCAAAATGTTGTTCTGTTTCAGTTGTGAGGGCATCCCACTTGCCTCTTATAATTAGTGTGTGTGTGTCTGTGGCCAGCTGGGGTGATTCTGGTTTTGGTAGTGATAATGATTGGGAGGTGATTAGATCCAAGGGTTTTGACCACTCTCCAGGATGTTGTGGGGGCGAGGTTTGGGGAGCAAAAGGTGATGTCTGGGGATGACGGGAGGAAGAGGGCTTGGTGTGGGATGTGGGTATGTTGATGGAGCTTATTCAGTATGAAAAGATGATCTGTTTGGGATTATAGTACCAGCCCTCTGTCTGTGTCAGGGTTGTTGACATGCCAGGCCGACACCTTGGCGCTGAAATCATTGCCCAGGATGATGTTGGGTATGTTGGTGATGTAGTGTATTTGTGGAGAGTAATTGTGTGGTACTGGGGGGTGAATGTATGTGTTGGCGATTGTTATATGTGATTTGTTACTAGTGCGTATGTTAATTGATTGTATTTCTGTTTTGTTGTGTCATATGGGGGGAGAAATGACTATGTGTGTGCACTGATATCTGAGAAGTTGATGGATTTGTGTACCAGGGTGATGAGTCCACCGCCACCACCGTTGGTCCGGTCTTGTCAAATGGTGGTGAAATTATGAAACGTGGGTGTTTATTGTGTTCTATGCAGTTTTGTTTCTTGTAAGATGGCAATGTGTATATTCCGTTGTTTGATGAATTGTGTGAGTTCTTGTTTTTTGTTGTTTATGCCATCTATGTTTAAATGATGGATGTTTATGTTGTGTGTGCGATGTGTGTTGGCTGCTGCAACACAAAGAGGAGGTGGTTGTGTGGGTGGAGGGGAAGGGGTAGGGGAAGGTTGTGATGGAAGTAAGGGTTGGGGTGGAATGGCAGGTTGGGGGGTTGGATGGTATGGAGGAAGTAGGTGTAGGGTTGGTGGGGGGGTTAGTAGGTGGGGGGGAAGGAGCATAAGGATTAGGTCCAGGTGTTTGTGTAATGTTTTCTGGATGCAGGTGTAATGGGTCCAGTTCTTGCAAGAATTGCACTGAACTGAACCCTTTGTCTGTCGGCTCGATGTAATAGGTTTTGAGCATGTTGGACATATGTATTTGTTGGTGGGTCCTGGACTGCTCTCAATGTCCCTGGCTTTCCTGTGGTTGATTGGTCTGCTTGATCAGACAGAATTGGATAGAACAACAACAACAACAACAACCATCACCATCATCATCATTCTAACCCTAATTCCTACAAACATGATTAAGTGACTTGGTACAGTATCCAGAATTAAAGAAAGGCAAAAGACAAAAATGGAAAAACTATCAAACTGTATACTTAGTGAAATGGGCCACACAATCTGTCACACATTATCAATGTCCTCAAAGTCCTGGCTCAACCTCAGAAACAAAATCATCCTCATATACTCATTTTTTCCTTTAGATCTAATTCATCCTACCATCTAACAATTAAATCTTCATTTTCCAACCACTTGCACAAAACACTTCCGGTATACACACTGAACTATTCACCTCTTCTGCCCTCTAACTCACCTTGCATGCTGCGAGCAACTATTTTTACTAATTTTACTTGCGACTTACACAACTCCAACATTCACCAGGATCATAGTCATCATAGTCATGTTGTCATCCTCAACATCACCATCATCATGATTACCACTACCACCATCACCATCATCATCATCATCATCATCATCATCCGGACCTCCTTTCCCACCCCAAGGCAGGGTGAGGAACTATCATCATCCTTGTCAATTGTCATTGCCATTGCCATTACAATCCTGATTCATACACAACTCAAGATGAGCTTATATATGATCCAAACACATGGAAAGAGGATTCCCAAGTGGGAGAGAACTGTCAACACATGTTCAATAAAATGACAGCACAACCATCCTAGTCACACCTCACAAGCCTCCCTATCTACAGTTTTTTCCTGTCTCTAATTATTCCTTGCAGGTATGATTCAAATCCATCCATCCATCGTCCAATCCTACATTGCCTCATGAAAAGCATAGAAGCCCGGGGCTAGGCAAGTTGGTCCTGACATTTAAGATGAGAGTGACCAGACTCACTCATCCCTGAGTGGCATAACATGAGCAATAACCCCAACCATCCCTTGGATATAAACCTTCACGAGCTCAATCCGATTGGAAAGTCATAATTACCCACTAAACCACCAGGTGCCATAATTTGGTTATATGGTTACCACCCAGTGCAGTAAATGGTTTCCAGGTGTACAGGAAACCATCTGGCTTATCACTCAATGTAGAGTCACCCATAGGCAGAAGGAAGAGGAAAGAATGGAGGAACAAAAGACAGAGAAGGGAGTGTAAAGTCACCCATAGGCAGAAGGGCGAGGAAAGAATGAGGTAAAGAAAGACAGAAGAGAAAGGAAGGAGGAGAGGAAAGGGCAGACACCCAAGAGCAGCACTACATCAAGTGAGTAGATGGTGAGCGCCCCCACCTACCTCAATACCTGCAATAAAACAATAACACTGTAATGACAAAAGTAATGACAATGAAAAATTAATAAATAACAATACTAATTTCTAGTTTATACATAAAATACAATAAAAAGAATCACAGTAAAGTACAGTAGTAGCATCAAGAACACAAATGCACTTAAATCAGCAAATCACACCTGATTCTACCATTCCTAACCTCACTAACATCATATTGTGTGTGTTGTAATGTAGCAAGTGTGAGCAATAAATTCAACATATTATCCCTTGAATCCAGTGACATCCTCTAATTATATTCCTACCATCCTTAGACAACTTTATTCAGCCTGGGGGAGACTTTTTGCACTCGAGGAGTTCAATACAATCTTCATTTATCTGTTTACCTGACAAGGTTCTTAACTAAATAAAATCATCTAAAGGTAGCAAGAATAAGCTTTAAAAAACAAAAAATTGGAGTTCATATGCTGTGAGTTAACTGTGTGTGTTAATGTGATTTACTGGAACCTTCACATTACTACTATACTGTATATTATTGCTGAGTCATGGAAACATGTGACTCAAACTCTGGGTATCTTGTACAGTGCAATTCCCAAAATCCAAAATGCTTGGGATCAAGAATCTTCTGGTAAACAGAAATTTTTGGAAGACTGAGACTGTCAGTTCAGTACTATCAATTATGTGTACAGACATCCACCTGGTTGGCATTCCTTTCAGTAATCACTGTATCCATGCTATAATTAATCAGCCCACAATCATGGTCTTGAGAGTTCTGGTATGAACTCTTGACAATGAATGAAAGTAATTTTTTGTGTGCAGGGACAGTATCCATCCATCATCCAATCCTATGTCACCCCATAAGGAGCGTAGGAACCCAGGGCTAGGCAAGTTGGTCCTGATATTTAATATAAGAATGACCAGCCTCACTCATCCCTGAGTGGTGATATGTGAGCAATAAATCCCAACCACTCCTTGGATATCACAGAACAAAAACTGGGGAGAGCAGCCTCATGGGTCAAGTGGAGTCCAGCTTAAGCCAGCTTAGGTAACTACAATACTTCATTAACTTTTAAACCTAGTGGTGACCCTATAAAGTAAACCAGAAGTACTTTTGGTGCTAAATACCGTAAATTCTTTCAAAAATTTTCTTCAGTAAACTGACTCTCTCATAATTCATTTGGAGAACTAGTATTTTTGGAAATTTGGAATCCTGATTCTGGGAACCGCACTATATTTAGTTTATCATGTCAAAAATTTAATCAAGTATTCTTATATAAATATAGTACAAAGAAATCACACATTACAAAAACCACACCATCATTCATGCTTAGTCATGTTCTTAATATATACTGTATTTATTACTGCCAGAATCTCTTCATCTTACAACAAATAATACAGGATGCTAACAACTGCAATGCAAAAACTTTGGTAGGTCACCCTACAGCTCAGCTGGAGATTCAAAGCAGTACTATCAAGCAGGTAATATGAGTCAGTGAGTGCTCACTCAGAAAAAGTATTTTACATTAATCCCTTTAATTCAATTATTTATGTCAAAAAGGCCACAAACACAACTTTCTTCTACTTAAGAGAGATCTCTTGTAATGAATGGGTTAATGAAGGCTACACTATAACCTCTTCAGTTTAATAAGTCTTTCTCATGCTAAATAAAATCCTCTAGTGGTATAAAAAATAGATAAAAAGAGGTAACTGGATTGAAAGAATAATTAATACAGTATCTCATTCCTCACAGCACACACTGAACCATACCACTCAATGCTTTCATGGCTTTAAAATAATTTGTTTGAGCTTTTACAAAGCATACAGGATGATAAAATACATTGGCACATAGTTCTTATCTACTTTCTATCATAAAATTCAGAGCTTTTCCTGCTATACTACTTCAGACAGTTGCTCCTCCATTATTTATTCACACACATTCTATGTGAAGGTTCAATGAACAGTAAATCTCATATTAGACTAAAATTAAAGCTTATTACAAAGAACAGTAAAAGTATAGCAGAAGAGCAATCATATGGTGAGCACAAGGTTGTGAGATCAAATCCCAGTTCTTCTGGGGACAATTTAAACACAGGATCTAAAAGTCATCAGAGCAGTTTCACTGCTTTCTCAAAGACATGTCACTTAAATATTCCCATTAATATCATTACACCACTCTTAAATCAGATAATCTTGGCATACCACAATATACAGACAACAATATGTATCACTGTTTAAGTGGCACTGTAGGCTTCAGAACATCTTTTTCTACATGATTAATTGTGTGTATTACTCCTTATTGTTCTCCTCTGTTATCTGTGTAATTTTAGAACAGACATTCAATAGTATGCCTCAGTAATACAGAATCACTAAAGACGAGGAGTCTGAAAATCTTCCAAGTCATGTACAGTACAGCCTTAAGTCCAGCAACAGTGTACAAGTGGTGGTAAGTGAAGGTGTGTGCTGTCACTTTCTGCACCATGGATGAGCTGAAGGAACTAATGTAATGGGTCTCTTAACTGATTTGTTAAGATGATTCCTGAACAAAAATAAATAAAAAATATGTGCACAAACACTTACATACATCCAAAATAAAATCAACTATAACATTATTTCAATTTTGTAATATTGAGGCAACTAGGTGATGGTGACCACCATCCACTGACAATGTAGTGCCACCTACTTCTTCCTTCATCTTTATCATTCTTTTTCTGTGTCTGCCCTCCTCTCTTCCCCATCTTTCCAGTCACTTTTTATTACTCTTCTTTCCTTCTCAGGTGGTTTTACATTTGGTGACAAGCCAAATGGTTTCCCGTTGGCCAGGAAACCATTTACAATGCTGGGTGGTAACCATATACAGTAACCAACTCATATGTGTTTCCTACACATCAACAAGTTGGTTGGCAGAGAGTTTGTGCCCTTTCCCATATAACAAATAATTCAATGTAAGATAGTCACCCCCTACAGGAATACGGCATCTAGCTACAAACAGATTGTTTAATATGCAAACTTCACCATAACAAACAGTTCATACCAAGAGACTGATTTTTTACAATGATGTGATGCAGACAAAGAACTGTGTGCTGGATGTACTTTACTGTATTAGCTACTGCAGTAAATACACACTGCTATGAGCATGAAATGTTTAATTTATGATGGAAAAATAAAAATCTCCACAAACTGTACAAAAGGCATGAATGTGTGATAGTAATACATGTACTGTAACTTAACCCCTTCATTATGATTAATGCTTTTTCACTATATTCACATTATCACCATACTACTGTATTTTGCTCAACTTTGTGAAGGCATTTTTTTTTTTTATTCAGAGAGGCTAGATACAGCCTTCATTATTCATTTCACTATTATAGATCTTTCCATCCATCATCCAATCCTACCTTGCCCCATGAGGAGCGTAGGAGCCCGAGGCTAAGCAGACCTTTCCTCACTTGAATAATATCACTTGATTGGGCTCATTAAGATGGAAATAATATAAAGAGAGTGACAGGATAAAAGTGTCATGAATAATAATGAGGTGGCGAAGGACGGAACAGTGCGTGCCCTAGAGATCATTGTTCATTGTATCACCTGTAGAAATAACATAACACAACCTGTAACAAAAGGCATGAACATGGAAGTGTAGTGTTTAAGGATCGCTTCCACAGATGATTTGTTTGCCATTCATCCAGCCAACATCTAATCCTTTATTGCCCCATCAAGAGCATTGGGTCTGAAGCCTAGGTTACTAAGTTTACATATCACTCACCTACAACTAGCATTATGTGAGCAATAAACCCCAACCACTCCTAAGATTTAGACCCTTCTAGGCCACATCTGGTTGGAGAAGCTTAACTCTCTAGACCACCAACCATCTCACTGAAAAGAATCCCTAACATGGTAACCCTTCAATGAGGAAGTACAGAACTTACTAAGGATGCTATTGTGAATGTTCTAATAATGCCCATGTTAATGATTCATGTGCTTCCCAACATCAGACAGACTGAAGTTATACAACAACTGCCAAATGTGGCTGTGAATAAAAAACAGAGGACTGAAAGTTTCGTTGGTTGGCATATTAACAAAAGGCAAAAGGTAGTCACTGTGGAAGTGGCCTTAGGTAAATATATATACTGCTGTACTGTACTAAAAGCTGTAAAAATTGGACACTATGACTAACACAGACAATGGTTAACAGCCCATCCCATATTACTGATTGCAAAGTACATGGGCCCAAGGCTAGACTATTGTACTGGTAATCTTCATTATAAGTAAAAAATACATTCTAAAATATTGCAGCTCCCTCCAAACAATGGGTGACTTGCTGTAAATTGGTGAAAAACTGGCAAATTAACTACAGGTAGCAATGGAACTATAAAAAGCATTTTCCTGTAACTTTCTCTGAAAAAAAAAAAAGAGCAAAAAAAGCCAGTTTATAACAAGGGCTTATGGTACTTGGTTGGAGTGATGCACATTCCATGTCAATATTTGCTCCCAAACCAATAGTGCTTACTGGCATGATGTTCAGAAGCAAAAAATCAAACTGTCACCCACTTGACACAAAGTAACTTATATGCATGGTGGCAACATGAAACTGTACACAGAACATGTGGAGGCTTTATATTCAACTGTATATAAAGTACATACAATTCAACTGAACACAAATTACTTCCCAGCTCTTAATTTTCACACTAGACAAAAAGAGACTTGTATTCGTGTGGTAAAACTCCTCGCCTCGGATAGAAGGTGTGGTTGATTGAGTACTCGCCAAGGTTAGACAGTCGAGAAGTGTAGATATCAGCAAAACGAAAGAGCCGTCGAGAGAAATAGGTTGGATTGTTGTGGGTGCGGAAAACTGAGCCAAAGTGAGGGTTGAATATTTCCTTGGTCTTCTTCCTGTGGGGGTGGGAGGAAAAAAAACTAGTATTACTTTAATGATGCAGAGGAATTGGAAGAAAAACTAAAGTAAAACACTATAACTTTTCAAAGCAAGCAAAGAATCACATTTCTCATCCTAGGTCTCCCTTTTCCTACTCAACAACTTCATTATGGGCATGTCTTCTAAATTTCAATCCTATTTTCTCAGGATTATTAACTGCAGGGTTAAGTATAGCCTTCATTTATCTCTTCACTTCCATTCGTCTCAGCTCAGCTAAACAAAACTGCCTGAAGTTAGCATAATTAAACCAACAAAAGATGGCATCAGCTACAGTGGCTTAAAATTTCTCCCACTTGCACTGACCTTAAGGAATCGCGTTCCTGCTCCCACTGGCCCATCACCTCCCGTAGCTTGGGTTCCTCCAAGTCCTGGCAGCTCTCAATCAGGGACTGCAGCACCATCAACCAGCCACTAGCATTCTTGTACTCAGTACTGTTCAAACATTCTATCTCGTACTGTGTAAGCAAGAAATGGATTATGCACTCTCTGGGAAATAAGTTTTCCTAATATTCATCTGTTGCCAGTTCATCCTTAGGGTGTGTCTGTTACTTCCTCCCCAAAGCATTATATCAAGGAGTCATTTACAAACAGAAATATCAAGTGCTCTTCAGCTTAGGGATGTCTGTCATCACAGGGCAGAGGTAGTAGTAGTAGTTGTTCCCTAGGCAGTCTGGCAAAACAGCTCCGAGTCCCTAAGGAAAGCCATGGCCGAGACCGGGCTTTCCCACACAGCTCTCAAGGAGTGTATATTGTGTTCTTGGCATCAGTGATTGTGTGCAATGCAGTCTTCCATAATGTGCTTAATAGTATGGAGTGCTGTGTTACATCCTGGACAGGTGTCAGCCTCTTCTAATAACTTAAGAGAGCTGGATGATGCACACATCTCAGCCTGGCTAGGTGGACCCTGTCCTCACAATAGAGATAGGATTCAGAAGGATGGATATCAGGAGGCCATGCACGCACCTGTGTGTTGTCTTTAAGTGACTGAATGAAGCGGAGAGTGATTTGAGTATGGATATGCTTCTGGAAGCTGGTCTGAGGTGGGCGAGGGGGGAGAGATGACAGTATTTGTGTATGATATTGTGTGCTGGGTGTTGTTTTGATATTCCTTGGTGTGTGTGTGGAAAGCAGTTGTTGTTGTTGCTTAATCTTGGTCTGTCTACCCAAGCAGAACCATCGACCACAGGTAAGCTTCTGCTTCTTTGGGGCCATGCTACATGTACAGTACATACTGCTTCTTTGGGGCCATCCTACTTGTACAGTACAGTGTACTATATACTGTACACTGTGTAGGAAACTGACACCCCTCTGTGGTAAACAGTGCCTCACCAAGGTCTGACCAGGGTACTTCCCCATGGCAAGGTGCATGGAAAACACGAGGAGGTTTGGCTAATGGGTGGATGCCGCAACTGCTTCGTTTCACTTCACCCAGGGTGTACATCACCACCACGTATAGGCTCCTTGTTAGCATCTCAGTGGGCAGTGAAAAGTACAATTGATGCAATAATTTGAAAAGAAATCTCCCTGACTGGACCCTTAATGAAACAATATGAGGCAACCAGATTCAAGTTCTTGATGTTTATGTTATTCCTTAAATGCACTATGATGTTTCAGTACCATAAACTGAAGAAACTTAATCTGACTTTCTTTTGTTCAATATTGGTAGAAAGGGACTTTTACAAGCTTTAGGCCTTTGGTTCCTACTTTCTGCATAAAAAAATGACACATTAACACACACACACACACACACAAAATGTTCTCATTCACTCCTGCCCTTACTCTACCCATCATGCAGCCCAACCTACTCACATCCAGCTCCCATATGATGGCCCCAGTGCGCCAGGAGTGATGGAGGGATACATCAGCCAGGTCACTATAGGGATGGTCTCCAAAATACAGCACCTCCTGACCTTCCCAACCCTTTATTTCCTGTAGCTGTCGCAAGTTGCCCTGCACAAGATATGCATAGTACAGAAGCTGTGAAATAGCAAAATGTGAAACAATAATCATATTATAACACAAGTACATCATGCACCTCAGCAGGGCCGAGCCTGAGACTAGCAAATATGTACACATATTCATACATGCCTCACATTTGCATTTGCACAGTACATCAACCCATGACATCATCACAGGGGTGAGCTGTGTTCACTGGCCAAGACCTTTTGACCATCAAAGGTCATTTTTCACTGGTATGCACCATCACAGCTGGGGTAGGTGAGCTTTGTGAAGCTTTCCCCACACCCCAAAGTCATAAATAACAATAATCAGGGTCAATGCATGATAATATTACATTCAATTATGCAAACTGTAAAGCTCATTATTGTGCTTATTAAACACCTAACATATTACACGTGACCCTCACTTTACCATACCCTATTGGACTGGACATCGGATTTAAAGAACACTCTGAGGTCCCTGGACAAACCATTGTACACACTGGATACCACCCAGTAAATGGGGAAAACCATGCGAAACTCTGGGACCAAAGGAAAATCTTCTGCCTTTAACATTTACTGTCTGTTAAAAGGGGTGTATAACGCAGGCCTACCGAATCTAACTGGGTCGCTTCCCATGTGCTGGGTGACGCAGAACAGAGTTACCAATGCTGGTGGCGGTTCTTTCCACCCGCTTGGGCTAGTCATGAAGCACTATGAATGCCTATCTATCTATCTATCTATACCAGATGCAATAATTCCATAAGGGGTGGCCATTTGTCTTTGAGTTAGTTGTCTTACAGTAGGGGCACTAACCCTTCACCGACATGCTTGCTGACACATAGGGAACAAGTGTGGGTTGGTTATATGGCTATCCCAGCATTGTAAATGGTTTCCTGACTTACAGGAAAGAAGAGTTAAAAATAAAAACAAAGTGACAGGAAAGATGGGAGATACAGGAAGAGAGGAGGGCAGACACTGAAAAAGAATGATTAAGGTAAGGAAGAAGTAGGCAACACTACATCAAGTGAGTTCATGATGGTCATCACCACCTACCACATAAGTGCTATGACAAAGGTGTGAAATTATGGGCAAAGTAAGTGCAAAATGAGTATAATTTTCTGTCTTAGTAATAAAACATGCTATTTCACTCACTTATTTTCCATTATGTGCCTGAAATCCCACTTCAGAGGAAACCACCGGTATTAATGGATTATACTTAAACTCTCAATTATCCAGTGTAATTCAGCCAAGCCCTATGACAGTTAATACAAAATGCCAGATATTGAACAGTATCCCCCATAAGCTCAATATTAGGTGTTGAGCCGGATACTGCATTACTCTCCATCTCAAACATCTATCCTAAAAACTTTCCCATGAGTTAAAGATGAAAATTAAGCATAAAATACAATAAAATAATGATACAGTACAGTAATACAGCACCAGCTGGCTACCAATTACAAGCCAGATGACTGGCTACCCTTTTAAGCTGGTTGATACACCACAACACCGATATTGCATGGACCCGCCAGTTACATCCCATTTCAGCGCTGGTTACTGAATACTTCCACTGGATACTCCTTTAATAGAGCCAAGCCAGCAGCGTCAGATATTGCGTTGGCCCAGATATTGCGACGACAGATAATAGAGAGTTTACTGTATCAGCTTTATAGGACTGGGCTCCCCCCCAATTAATCCAGTACTATTGTAATATTATTATGGATAAAATGCTCCAAACATTTTAAACACACAGAAGTAGTATACAGTTGCTGTTGGTTTGACCAGCTTTTGTTTACAATCAAGCCCACTGCTCACTCAAGGTCAAAAACTCCCTCATGTTAGTTTTAGTAGCAGATATACCTAACCAATTCACTCTCTTCCTGGATGTTTTCTATATTTTTCCAATCATTTTTACGGTGGTAAATTATTATTTACTGCTGATACTGTTTTCATCATCATCATCATCACCATACTGTTTTTCCCATTCTTTTTATCAATGTTCATTTCAATTCACTCGTGTTTGATTCTCGTGCATAAGGGCAGTCTTTCTAAAACCTACTCAAATCTCCAAAACTTATTATTACTAGCCTAACCTTACATATTCATTGCCTAGCCTTATCAAAATTGTATGACGTAACAAAACAAAATAACCTGACTGAACTACACTCAACCCTACCCAACCTACTAACCTAATAAACAGTAACTTAACCAAACACTCCAATATGAAAATCCAAATGCATTTTCGTATAGATGAGCAGCTTTTAGTAAGTGTCCACCATTACACTCATGAAACAACACATTTCAAGAAAAAAAACACAGATAAAAACAATAAAGAAGTCATTATTTAGCACCATAAAAATAATCAGAAAATATGGAAACCAAATTGTAAGAATAAGAAGCAAACTGGTAAGGCTGAAGCATGTTTACCTCAACAAGTCTACAGCAGGGGCAAGGTGATTCACTGGCTGATGTTTCAACAAGGTATGTGTACCCAGACACATTTTCATCAATTTCTATTAACCTAACCTTGCCCATATTTGTTTCTACTACTTTTTTTTTTTTTTAATGCAAGGAAGAAGGAACCAAAGGCCATGGCCCTGCATACTGTTCCTTCCAAGAAAAAGCAAAAATAATACAAAAGAGAGCCAAATTCAAGATCCGTTCATTTCAAGATGCCTGGACACGCTGTGTTTGAAAGACTGAATATCATAGGTAGTAGGGAATACAGACAGAGGAAGACAGTTCCAGAGTTGACCAGTTGCATAAATGAAGGACTGGGAGTAACGGTTAACTCTTGCATTAGAGAGCTGGACAGAAAAGGGATAAGAGTTTGTTGCTAGACGGGTACTATGTGCCCGTCGTAGAGGTGGAGGGATACAAGCAGACAGTTCAGAGGAACAGTGACCATTGAAGTAGCAACAGAAGAGAGATAAAGATGCAACAGTGCAGCGAAGAGACAAAGGTTGAAGGCAATCAGTACGAGGAGGAGAGTTAATGAGACAAAAAGCCTTTGACTCCACCCTCTTGAGAAGAGCTGCATGTGGGGAGCCTCCCCACACATGAGAGTTGTAATCCATACACGTGCGAATAAAGCCCGTGTAAAAGGTCAACAACTGTGCAGGGGTAAAGAAAGTTCGGAATCGGCTTAGCACACCTAATCTCTTGCAAGCAGATTTCACAAGATATGTAATACGCTCTTTCCAAGACAAATCCCGAGAAAATAAAACCCCGAGCATGTTCAAGGATGATGCAGGACTGAGCTGGACATCATTAAACATTAGTGGGTAATCCTGAGGAAGATTTTGTCAGGTTGATAAGTGTAGGAACTGAGTTTTTGATGTATTAAAAATAACAAGATCATTTTTACTCCAATCAGAGATAAAAGCCAAGTCAGACATTACGTGTGCCATAGCCTCATCCCTTTTTTGTTGAAGTAACTGCTGAGATGGACGTTGCGGAAACCGAATGGAAAGGTGAAAGGTGGAATCATCAGCATATGAGTCGATAGGGTTAGATGTACAGATTAGAAGGTCATTGATGAATAAGAGGAAGAGAGTTTGTGACAGGACAGAACCCTGAGGAACACCACTGTTGATTGGTCTAGGAGAAGAACGATGGCCGTCTACAACAGCGGCTATAGAACGACCAGAAAGGAAGCTAGAGATGAAGGCACAGACAGACGGATAGAAACCGTAGGAGGGCAGTTTGGAAATTAAAGATTTATGCCAGACTCGATCGAAAGCCTTTGAGATGTCAAGTGCAATGGCAAAGCTTTCGCCAAAGTCCCGAAAGGAGGATGACCAGGAGTCTGAAAGGTAGGAGAAGATCGCTAGTGGAGCGTCCCTGACGGAACCCATACTGACGATCAGAAAGAAGGTTGTGACAGGAAAGATGCTTTAAAATTTTTCTGTTAAGAACTGACTCGAAAACTTTTGAGACACAGGATGTTAAAGCAATTGGACGATAGTTAGAGGGTTGGGAATGGTCACCCTTCTTTGGGACTGGCTGAATGACAGCAAACTTCCAGCAAGAAGGAAAGGTACAAGTTGATAGACAAAGGCGAAAGAGTTTACCTAGGCAGGGTGTAAGCACAGAAGCACAGCTTTTGAGGACAACAGGGGGGACTCCATCAGGCCCATATGCCTTGTTAGTATTGAGGCCAGTGATGGCAGAAAATACATCAGCTGAAGACATTTTATTGTCAGTCATGAGGAAGTCAGAGGGGTGAAGTGATGGAGGAACAGCACCGGAATTGTCTAAGGTGGAATTGGAGGAGAAAGTCTGCGCAAAGCGATCTGCTTTATCAGTAGAAGAAATAGCTACAAAGCCATAAGAGTAGAAAAGAGGAGGGAATGATGAAGAGGTAAAGTTGTTAGAAAGGTTTTTGGCAAGGTACCAGAAGGAGCGTGAAGAATTCGAGTTGGAGAACTGAGAACATTTAGCACGGATGAAATTATTTTTAGCAGAGCAAAGAACAGACTTAGCACAATTCCGGGCAGAAATATAAAAAAGATGTGATTCAGGGGTGGGTTGGCACCTGTACCTTTTATAGGCCCTCTCCTTGTTGCGGACAGCATTAGAACAAGCGTGATTAAACCAAGGCTTTCTTGCATTAGTCAGAGGATATGAGAAAGGAATGTATGCTTCCATGCCCGAGAGAATAACCTCCGTAATGCGCAAGGCACACCCAGATGGCTCCCGGGCATGGAAGCAATAATCATTCCAAGGAAAATCAAAGAAGTACTGCCTGAGAGCCTGCCAGTCTGCAGCTCCAAAGTGCCACAGGCGGCGTTTCTTTGGAGGGTCCACAAGCCGTACCGGAGTGATAGGACAGGTTAAGGTAATGAGGTATGATCGGAGGAGCCCAACGGAGAGAAAAGATTAACAATGTAAGCAGAAGGATTAGTTGTTAGGAAAAGTTCAAGTATGTTGGAACTCTCTCCAAGGCAGTCAGGGATACGGGTAGGGTGCTGTACAAGCTGCTCTAGGCCATTAAGGATAGAAAAGATGTAGGCTTGTTCACCAGGTGAATCAGTGAAAGGAGAGGAGAGCCAAAGGTGGTGGTGAACATTGAAATCTCCTAGAATGAAGATTTCAGAGAAAGGAGAAATGGATAGAATGTGTTCCATTGAAGTAAGATAGTCAAAGAGTTTTTGATAGTAGAATTAGGAGATAAGTAAACAGCTCAGACATATTTAGTCAGAGAATGACAGGAGAGCCGAAGCCAGAGAGTAGAGAATTCAGAAGAATCAAGTTCAGGAACACGAGAGCAAGATAGATCGTTGCGTACATATACGCAACAGCCACCTTTGGCTTTGAAATGAGAATAGAGAAAGTAGGAGGTTACAGAAAAGGGTTTGCTGTCAGTTGCCTCAGACAGCCGAGTCTCAGAGAGAAAGAGAAGGTGAGGTTTAGAGGAGGAGAGGTGGTGCTCAACAGAGCGAAAGTTAGAAGAACGGCAACGAATGTTACAGAAATGAAGAAGAAGTGAGTCAGACAGTGGTTCCAGGCAGCTCCGTGTGTCGTCACCAGGAGAGGGGCGAATGGTGGGGGCATTTATGGTCCCCCCCCCGGGGACTCCGAGGCCTGGTTTGTTGTAGCTATTTTACATTTTCTTAATTTTGAAAAGGAAGTGTAGTGTGTACTGTGCATGTAGTTTGGTGTTGACAGTTAGAGAATCTTGTATAGGAGAGCATGCTGGCCTACTCTCTGTGTTACTGAGACACTGAAAAAGTTCAGCAAAGGGGGATGGTCAGGAACTAGTCCCGAGGGCTGATGAAACGGGAGCTCCAGCTCTCCCTGTCATCAGCTTTCCATCCACCTTGGGGGTACTGCCCTGCTCAACTGATGCTACAGTCTACTCCTACTTGCCATTACATTATGTATATACTCGGTGGGTCTAAACTGTCATAAAGGGGGAAAATCGGGGTTGGATTTG
This sequence comes from Birgus latro, assembly GCA_018397915.1. Classification (NCBI taxonomy): domain Eukaryota; kingdom Metazoa; phylum Arthropoda; class Malacostraca; order Decapoda; family Coenobitidae; genus Birgus; species Birgus latro. Next base: position 59,094 of record JAGKTI010001299.1, on the reverse strand, counting down.
GGGTTCCTAGGACCAGTTAAGATAAATCCTGTAATTTCTGGGTCTTCCTTATTTTGAGTTTTTGTCATCACACATCATATACATTACCAATTATGTGCGATAACCAAGGGATATCTATTACGTAATCCCAAAACAAGGAAAATACAAAACTTTGGAGGAAATTAAAAAACAACCAGTGAAGCAGGCCAGAAACAATCATGCATCAATCAAGCCCTTGGATGCCAGGTTCATCAAAAGATCAACTACTTGCACATGTTCTTTTTATATACACCCCACCCTTGGCTATCACTCCTAATTGGTGCCGCCATGGCTGCGCTATAGCCAAAAACATGACAGCCGAAGTGAAGACCTTATGGTAATAATTCTAATTGGTGCCATGACCTCAATATTTACCCCTAAGATACCCATTTTGTACCACATAATAACATATTATAGTAAAAAAAAATGAGCATACTGTACAGACTTTATCGGCGTGCTCCACTGTTTATAAATAAAGAAGATGGTGGCCGCTTCAGCTATGTACTGCAAGTGCTCCAACTGTGGACTTTTTTCACTTCTATGAGGAGGCTGAACTTCACCAAATTCATTGTGTTAAGTAATGAAACATTTAAGTCTTTGGGTATACTGTAGTGACTAGTTTATAGGTTTGTTTGTAAAACCGCTATGAAAGTGTTGGTGATGAAGCACATATCTCTAAGCCAAGATGAAGTATAAGGCCTCACATCATCATCATCACATACATAAAAGTGGTTATTAATGTATTATAGTAGGAGTTTTATTCACACTTGAGCATACAGACTTTATCAAATGAACTTCTTCAATCACTGCTTGAGTAGCATCCTCTGCCATCTTGAATGTTTTGGTTGGTCAGCTGATGTGTCCACTTGGCCAAGCTTTTTTTCGCTCGATCCACAAGGCTGGTGCGTGATAGCAGGAATTTAGTGCGTGATAAAGGAATTTGGGTAGTTTTTTTATACATGCATGATAGCGGTAAAACGCTATAGCGGAACGCGCAATAGCCGAGGGTTGGGTGTAATGTGTTATTTTTTATTTAATTATTTATTTTTTTACAGAAGTTAAACACACACACACACACACACACACACACACACACACACACACACACACAGTATTATGTATCACCCTCCATTCGGCAAAAGCGACCATGCAGTATTAAATTGCAACTTTAGGATTGCATATGACATAGTTAACAGTAATGAAACTTACAAAAAGAGCCTTAACTACAAAAAGAACAATTATCATGACCTAAAGAAATACTTCTTAGAAACAGACTGGGAAAGAGAGCTTAGAGGACAAGATTTAAATGTTATATATAGAAAATTCTGTGAACTTTTGGGAGTCCAAAATTATATCCCTCCGCACAAAGAAACAGAAATGAAAATAAACAAATGGTTTAATAAAGAATGTAAAAAATCAAAAGAAAAAAGAGACTTGTTGTGGAACAGATACAGAAGAGACAATTGTGAGAGGCCATATAACAACTATAAACAGGCAAGATACACAAGACTAATGCGAGAAGCCCAAAAACAGTTTGAGGAGGACATCATTAACAAAAGAAGTGATCAACCGAAGCTATTTTACTGCTACATCGGAAGCAAAACCAAAGTAAAAGATAAAATACAATCCATTACGGATGAAGGTATCCTCTATACACAAGAGAAAGATATTTGTGAAGTACTAAATAAGAATTTCCAATCAGTTTTTACAGAAGAAAATAAATTTTGAGAGGGATGACATGGAACATGCATGCCCAGACATATTACCAGATAAACAAATATCAGAAAAAGAAATACAGGAAGAGTTAAGTAAATTAGACAAAGGAAAAGCAAATGGTCCAGACGAAATTTCATGTTGGGTGCTACATGAATGTGCAAAGGAGTTAAGTACACCATAATTCTTAATATTCAAGGAATCCTTGGGTCAAGGTAAACTACCATATATCTGGAAGAAAGCAAACACTGTCCCCTTATTCAAGAAAGGGAATAGACAAAATCCACTCAACTACCAACCAGTATCACTAACCAGTGTTGTAAGTAAGATACTGGAAAAACTAATAAGAAAAGTTTGGGTAAACCATCTACAAGAACACAATATGATAACAGAAAGGCAATTTGGTTTCAGAAAGGGAAAATCATGTGATACTAATTTATTAAGCCACTATTACAGAGTCTCAGAAACATTACAGAAAAGAGAAGGATGGGTGGACAGTATCTATCTAGATTTCAAGAAAGCATTTGACAGAGTACCGCATCAAAGACTTTTATGGAAACTGTACCATCAAGGAGGAATCCAAGGCAAACTGTACTGTTGGATGCCAGATTTTCTCAGAAAAAGGGAAACGAGAACAGTACTAAGGGGAAATTACTCATCATGGAGGGAAGTGATTAGCGGAGTTCCACAGGGCTCAGTGCTGGCACCAATTATGTTTTTAGTGTATATAAATGACACAGACAGTAACACTGGAAATGGAAGCTATCTAAATATGTTTGCCGATGATGCAAAAATACAAAGGAGAATTACTAACATAGACTCTTGTAAAGAGCTACAAGAAGAATTAAATAAACTTCATGAATGGAGTAATACATGGCAAATGGAATTCAATGCGGATAAGTGTCATGTAATCAAGTTTGGTAAAAGTGGGAAAAGACCAGATTGGGATTAAAAATTAGGAAGTAAAACCCTACACACATCAGAAAGAGAGAAGGACTTAGGTGTGATTATCAATAACAGACTAACTCCAGCAGACCACATAAATGAAAAGGTACGGAACACATATACACTGCTTGCAAATATGAGAATAGAACTGACATACATTAACGAAGACATGCTGAGGAAGATAAAAACATCTTTCATCAGACCAACCCTGGAGTATGCATCAGTAGTCTGGAATCCTCATCTCAAGAAACACAGAAATAAGATTTAAAAAGTTCAAAGGGCTGCTACAAGATGGGTACCAAGCTTAAGGGATCTAAGCTATGAAGAAAGATTAGAAAAATTGAATCTGCCAACACTACAGGAGAGAAGAAAAAGAGGAGACATGATTATGCTATATAAATGCATATCAGGGAAAGAGAAAATAGACATTAATGAATATATAACCTATGGGGATGTGTCAGCAAGAGGACACAGCAAAAAACTGCATAAAAAGAGAGGTGGTAAAGACATAAGGAAATTTAGTTTCCCAAATAGGGCAATTGATCAGTGAAATGCACTGCCAAATGAAATAGTGTGTGTCAAAACAATTCATAAATTTAAGGAGATGTATGATAAAAATGGTTTAAGACACGGGACAATATAAGCTTGACTCATTCCAGTAAAAATACATTTAGGTAAGAAGGTAAGAATGAACGAACACACACACACACACACACACACACACACATTTATCAGCCATTCCATCCACAACCAGTTTAACAAAGAGGTGCCAATATCCTTTCATGTGCTTCTCAGTACATAATTCATCAATCTATTTCATTTCTTAATTTCTTCAACTTCAAATGCCTCACTGTTTTACACAATCATCATCATCACAGTGGTAGGTTGTGGCGACCATCATCCACTCACTTGATGCAGTGCTGCCTACTTCTTCCTAAGCCTTTATCATTCTTTTTCTGTGCCTGCCCTCCTCTCGTCCTATTTCTCCCATCTTTCCTGTCACTTCTTATTGCTTTTCTTTCCTTTACATGTGGCTTTACAATGAGTGACAAGCCAAATGGTTTCCTGTAAGCCAAGAAACCATTTACAATGCTGGGTGGTAACCATATAACCAAACCATACGTGCTCCCTACGTGTCAACAAGTGGGTTGGTGGAGGGTTAGTGCCCCTCCCTGTAAAACAAATAACTCAAAAGTCAAATGGCCACCCCTTGTGGGATTATGGCATCTGGCAATAGATAGATAGATAGATAGGTAGGTAGGTAGATAGATAGATAGATAGATAGATAGATAGATAGATAGACAGACAGATAGATCATCATCATCATCATCATCTGGACCTCCTTTCCCACCGTAGGGCAGGGTGAGGAGTAGCAATGTCCAGACAGCCCAAATCTGCCCAATCCAATGGTATGCTATGCTTCCATTCATTCATCATTCAAGACCCCGGAATCCTGCTTCTATCAGATACGCCAAAAACATTCACCACGTTCTGTAGCTTCACATAAACGTATCTGATAGAGTCAATCTGGATGCTGACACATTAAAAAGGGGTGCCAAATCCCTGATCATGCACTTCTCACAACATTCATCCAGCCAGCTCAATCTCTTGTCAGTTCCCAAGCCTCACCGACTTCCAAACCTCTCTTCCTCACACACTCATCCACCATATCTCTCCACCTTCTCCTTGGCCTACCTCGCCTCCTCCCTCGTCCAAATTCACTCAGACATACAGTTAAACCTCAATATAACTGACTTCAATAGACCGGAATTTGCTTTTATCAGACTTGAGGAGCTACTGGACTAAATACCTTCATACTGGAAAAAGTCCGATAAAGCCAGAAGCAGTCCAGACTGCCTGACCACATCAGCTATGTTCACCACAATAAGATAAATAAAAGACATGTTTATCAGAGTACAGTACAGTATTATTATATATATTATACTACTGGATTAATGTAGTGAAGTTATAACACAGTACAGTACCGCAATGGTAGTCAAAACAGTTTTAAAACCATTCATGCGATCTGGACTAATGTCTGATATATCAGAAAAAGTCCAGATTAACAGGGGGAAGTCCAGATGTCGGTTTTATCGGAATTTTGCATTTTTCGGAATGGTTTGGGCCCCAATTAGTCCATTATAGTGAGGCCCTATTGTTATCCATTCTCTCCACGTGACCATACCATCTCAGTACAGTTTCTTCGATTCTGGTGTCCACAGACTTCCTCACTCCACATCTTTCATGAATCACATTATTTCATATCCTATCCACCATCTGTACTTCACATACATTCCTCAGCAGTCCAATATCCACTGCTTTTACTCTTGACTTTTCATTTTCATGCCACACCATAGTTTCACATCCTTATGTTGAAGTTGGCACTAACACTCTTTCATGTAAGCTTCGTGCACCTGCAACACTCAAGCCTCTGTTTCTTATCAAGGCTCTCATTGCACCAACTACTTTTCTTCCTTGTGTCACTCTACTTTCCACTTCTTTTCCACACTGTCCTCTCTTTTCTATCACTGTACCCAGGTATTTGAACTCTCTCACTAATTCCAGTCTCTCTCCATTCACTGTAACATCAAACCGGGAGTCACCTTTCTCAATAACCATCACTTTACACTTTTCTACATTTACTCTCTAGGCATGACACCCACAGACATCAGCAAAACTCTGCACTAGCCTACCAAGTTTTTTTTCCAGTATGCAAGTAGTACTGCATTATCAGCATAGAACAAACTTGAGATATTCCATCCATCACCATTCATTACCAACGCCATCCCCCTCTCCATTACCTGTACCGTACTCGTGTTTTTACTTCTCTCATCACTCCATCCACATATATACTGTATATTAAACAACCATGGGGACATTACACAACTTTATTGCACACCCACACCAATCGTGACCCATTCACTTAGATGCACATTAACCCTTACACATGCTTAACTACCATATAAATACTCTTGACAGCACCTAGCAGCTTACCATCTACACCGTACATGAGCAAAACTTTCCATAATCCTTTTCTGTCCACTTTGTCGTATGCCTTTCCCAGATCTATGAATGCCATAAACACCTTATGGTCCTTCTCATAAGCCTCCTCTGCTATCTGTCTCACTGCAAATATTTGATCCACACATCCCCTGCCACTCTTAAAGCCACCCTGCTCATCACTCACTAGGACTTTTGATATCTCTCTTACCTTCTCTATAGTAATTCTTCCATATACCTGCCCTACCACACTTAATAAACTTATTCCACGAGAATTCTCGCACTCACTTCACTCACCTTTATTTTTGTTATTTTTGTACAAGAGTACAATCACAGCCTTTTTCCACTCTTTTGGCTCAGTTTCACTCATCCATGCCTTCTTACCTATCTCCAACAAGCACTTCATTACACTCTCTCCACTGCACTTATCATCTCTGCATACACCTCATCAACCCCAGCTGCTTTCCCATTTTTCAGCCGCTTAGCACTCTTCACCTGTGTGAGTGTCATATCTCCTGGCACTGAATTCCTTCTCTGCACACCCCCAGAACCAATGATGTTTACACCCACTCTGCTTTCTCTATTCCCATTCATCAGGCTTTCAAAATATTCTTTCCATCTGGTCCTTACTTTATCCTCATGGGTTAATAATCTACCACCTACATCCTTCACACCATCACATTTCTTTCCGCTTTCACTTCTATATTTCCACACCTCTTTCCAAAATAACTTCCTATTTCCAGAGTAATTTGCATTCATTTTCCTTCCTAGATCATCATTTACCTCCTCCTTTTTCCTCTTCACTAATCTCTTTACATGCTTCTTGTTCTCAATATATTCAGTTAATATTTCAACTGAACCCCTGTCCTGTATCCACTTAGCCACTTCCTCTTTTCCTCCACCGCTCTCTTAACCTCATCATCCCACCATGCCGTACCTTTCTTCTTTGTTGTTACACTTGCCACACCACATGCAACTTTAACATTTCTAACTAAGCAATCCCTATATGCATTCCACAGGCTATCCAAATCCATTTAATTCCAATTCACTGATTCTAACTCCTCCTCTACTTTGGTCCTGTATTCATCTGCAATTCCCTTTGATCCTCAACTTCTCAACTTTCAGTCTTTCACCCTGACTGCTCCCCTTTCTCCTGATCTATCTCACTCCTCTCAGCTTGATCTTGCATACCACAATCATATGATCTGACAGACCTCCACATCGTCCTCTCACGGCCCTCGTATCAGCAACCATTCCCAGCATCGACCTCTCTACGAGCACATAATCATTCAGGCTTCTTTTAACATGATCCTCGTTCCCTCTATACCATTTATTTTTATGGGCAACTTTGTGTTTGAAATACGAGTTACAAATGAACAACCTCCTCTCCTGACACATATCTTTCAGTTGCTTCTCATTATCATTTTCACCTGGTACTCCACTACAACCCATTATGTTATCCTCAGGACCAATGCCTACCAAATCCATCTGGCTTTCTCCTACTCTTCACACTCTTGAATTTTCACGCTAATGGCATACTGTACTTATCTCATGTTTAATAAGTTAATGTGGAACAGTATCTCACCTTAATGAAATGTATCTTGTCACTTGTAATATACACAGGAGGTAGGTGGTGGCCACCATCATCCACTCACTTGATATAGTGCTGCCTACTTCTTCCTTCACCTTCATCATTCTTGTTTTGTGTCTGCCCTCTTCTCTTCCTGTTTCCCCTATCTTTCCTGTCACTTTTTAATGCTCTTCTTTCCTTTTCATGTGGCTTTATATTGAATGACAAGCCTAATGGTTTCCTGTAAGTCAGGAAACAGTTCATAACACTGGGTTGTAACTATATAACCAACTCATACATATTTCCAACTTGTCAACAAGTGGGATGGTGGCAAGGTTAGTGCCCATCCCCATAAAACAATTAACTCAAAGAAAAACAGCCATTCCTTAGGGGATTATGACATCTGGCTATAGGTAGATAGGTAGATGGTAATACACATAATCTACAGTATATGACAATGTGATAAATACTGTACTCTTAATTGCTTCTGAAAAATAATATACTGTGTTTTTCATGAGCTTCTATCTCCTATTTCTTTTAATAAATACCAAAATGTGTAACAGTTATGCATTTCTTTTGTAGTATTTTTAACTGCCTTATTTTTATGGGGTGGAACACTAGTCTTTTGCCAACCCACTTTATTGTTCTGTAGGGAACATGCATGGTTTGACTAAATGTGTGTAGTAAATGATTTACTGGCATAAAGGAAATCATTTGGATTGTTGCCCAATGCAGAGGCACCTAAAGGTAGCCCTACATCAAGTGAGTGGATAATGGCCTTCCCTTGTGGAATTAAGGTGACTGGGAGATGGCTATGCATTTCATCCCTATATTCAAACTCAATTAGAAGCCTATGAGCTCTTTTGCAGATGGAATCTCATACAGAAATCCTGTACAATCATTGCCATGTATCTATAATTGGATTCCTTTTGTTCTATATTCAGTGCTCTGTTACATTTTAAGCAACAGTTAATACACTGCCTAATGCTTAAAAAAGTAATTTTACCCAGGCAACTGATGGTTTCATAATGACAACTGTTCCTGTTCTTTATTTCTGTAAGGAAAATATTTATGAATGTACAGCAGAATGGAGCTCATGTTCCACTAAGGTTCATCTTCATTAATAAAACTCCAAATGCTAGTAAGAGGTGCCTGCATGTGGTGGCACTAATAAAACAAGGATGACTCATTGTCCAGTTACCTATACATCCACCAACTCTCTCCCTATTCCCCACAAAAGTGGCTGGAGGACTGCAAAAGAAGGGCAACCCTAGCCTGCAGTCCACCAAGGTAACATCTAGATGAGCATGAGGCCAACATAACAACTAGAAATGCCATGTGTACACACAAAAAAGAACTTAGTGGAGAGTATTTCAAAACTTCCTCCACCATTTCAAAATGTAAATACTAAAAGGTAAAGCTATCTTTTTCTGGCAATGATCCTGCTGTTACAGTACAATCAGTACCTCTGTGTGTGGTGACTGACCTCAAGGTATATCTTGCCAGGCTGTAGGTCTGTCACTGGGCCCCATGTCTGTGTATGCAGCTCCTCATCCAGTAATCTAAAGGGCCGCATACTGTCTGTGAAGAATGCTGGCTTTTTCGCACTGGCAACTACAACACTGAAGTAATCCCGCCATTCTTCACCAAGCAGATATGTCATGCCTGCATTCCTGAAATTCCATAACACAATCATCTTTCCATTCAAGTTAATAAAGAATCTAACTGCATCAATTACATCTTTTCCAAAACCATCCATCCATCCATCATCCAATCTTATGTCACCCAATGAGGAGTGTAGGAACCCGGGGCTAGGCAAGTTCGTCCTGACATTTAAGATGAAAGTGACCAGCCTCACTCATCCCTGGCACTATGTGACCAATTAACCCCAACCACCCCTTGGATATAAACCTATACAGGCTCAATCCGATTGGTGCACCTTAACCCGCCCCGCCCCGTCGGCAAACGATGCATGTCGCAACTTTTTTTCTTGCTGAGACCCGATGACGTGCATCTTACGTCAAGCAATTGAAAGGCCCGTCGTTTGCACATTTTTCAAGTTCCCTAGGAGATTTTTGGTAGGCATATGTGGGAGACCCTCCTCTACCCCCAGCCAGGCGGTGATACTGCCTAACCCTGTGTAACTCCCCCCCCCCTTGGGGGCTGCGCCATTTCTCGCAATGCACCTGTTAGCAGTGACCTGGCCAGTAAAGACACGTAGCACCATGGTCTCTCCGACGATGAAATTCAAGGCGAAAGTGATTCCCAATGTGGAGGACAAAGATTACGTGGCACCAGAGTTAGTAATGAACAGAAGTAATGAGGAGGTAACATCGCCAAGGTAGGTGCAGTATGTTGATGTGTCTGGTGAGTGAACAACACTTATATCGCCTATATTATTGTGTGAAAGCCAATATAACCTTGTACTACATATAAATTCGTACCAAACAAATAAATAATTACCAATTCTGAGTGGTTTTGGTTAAGTTTCCCTCGCATAGGGAGCGTCTTTTATGAAGCCCAGTGTCATAGAAAATGGTAGCCAGGTGAGGGGCCTCTCACCTGTTTAGGGTATTTTATACTTCAGGTGAGTGCTTTCTCGTTGAATTTTCGATGTTTCTCACCAAAAGCAGAGGTTTGAGCCCCCCCCCTCAAAAAAAAAAAAAAAAAAAAGCCAGGTTCTGGGGGTGGGGTGGGTAAAAAAGTTGCTGGGATGGGGTGGGTTAATTACCCACTAAACCACCAGGTGCCATAATTTGGTTATATGGTTACCACCCAGCACAGTAAACGGTTCCCTGGTGTACAGGAAACCATTTGGCTTGTCACTCAGTGTAGAGTCACCCACAGGCAGAAGGAAGAGGAAAGAATGAAGGAAAGGAAGCAGAAGACAGAGTGTAAAGTCACCTGTAGGCAGAAGAAAGAGGAAAGAATAAAGGAAAAACAGAAGAGGAAGGAAAGAAGAGAGGAAAGAGCTTACACCCACAGCAGCAAAACATCGAGTGAGTGGATGGTGAGCGCCCCCACCTAACACAATTCCACAACCACATCCCTCACATCACCAAAATCACAAAAAACTGTAATCCATCTATTTTCTATAAGTTTGGACAATATGGTACATACAGCACTTAACATAAAGAAAATGCTCTCTCTCTATCCATCTATAGCCAGAAACCATGATCCCGAAAGGGGTGCCCATTTGACTCTGAGTTAGTTACTTTGTGGGGAGTGGCACCAACCCTCTGCCAACTCACTTGTTGACACGTAGCTCTCATTTAAGGAAATAAGTAAAGGAAACAAAAATGGCATTGGTGAAGCACAACAGATATACAGTAATGAAAGTTTGCAGCTGACCCATACAAATGAATGTAGAAGCAGTACAGCTGATTAAACCAAAGCAAAATTTAAAAAATAGTGAGCCATGATTCTTAAGGCTTGAATGGTATATAAATAAGAGTCTGGCCCATTTCACAATGCATGCTATTGATAGTTCTTCTTCTTTTGTGTTTTATTTCTCTCCGTTTTCAGAACCTCACCTCACTTCACCCTTAATTGGGAAAAAAGGTTAGGATGATGAAGACAATTTACCTCACAAAGCGGATAACAGATAGTTTCCACATTATCAGCCACACTCCACTATGTCCACCAGTTACTCTCCACCCTACTTCAATACAGTCACGTCCTGGTAAGTAATTGTTAATTGTTAAGTATACAATCATCTGATACAACGATAAAGGTTATACCCAGTTTCACAGTAATGATTGGGGAATTTGCTTTTACAATAACTGTGGTGACTACATACGATAATCCCATGCATACGAGGTGCCACCCACACAAGTCGACAATTAGATGATTGAGCCAAGATGGCCACCCAGAATCCCAGTCTGACATCTCTGCATACACAGTCTACTTCACACCACCCCTTTGAAAACCCTGTCTCGCTTGCCCACTCACTTCACGTGTCCTACAGCTGTGATTGTCTGCCTTGTGTTCCTTGTGTTTTATAACTGTCTCGCATGTGCAAGGCTATCAAAACAATGCTGCTGTCGCCAAATTGCACTGCCACCTGCCACACTGCTACATCCTCCCTCGGCCTAACCACTTCACTCTCCCTCAACCTCACCACTTCATTCTCCCCATCGCTCCTAACCTCCACCTAAGACCCGGAAATGATCGTCCAGGTCCTCCAGTTGTCTCCACCCTTGGGGGAGGGGGCCCTGGTAATGACTCGAATCAGCCTAGGGCATGCAGTCGTGCCTCAGTAAGTGATGGAGTTCCATTACATGAAAATTCGGCACATAACGATATATTGTATATCAAGGTCGATATAACATGAGTTCAATGGGGACAGTGGGGCCAAAGACCTCGTAACTTAAAATCTTTAAAAAATTACACTTTTAGGCTTGCCCTCAGTACCCTCAGTAGTATCATACTTTCCACTAAAGATAGCACCCTTGCCAGATATGATTTCCAAGTCACAAGTTTCAGTATTTCACACAAAATAAATTATCACTGCACTTAAAATTGTACACTGCAATATTTGTTGCATACCTGCACTGTTAATTAGCAATAGCAATGATGTTTCAATGGCTTTGCTTACATGAAATGGAATGGAGGGGAAACAATCACAGCAAATCAAACACTGAGCGCCCATCTTGGCTCAAACGTCTGACTGTCAGCTCGCGCAGGAGGCACTGTGTACATGGCCACCACAATTGTCCATCCATCCATCCATCATCCAATCCTTTGTTGCCCCATGAGGAGCGTAGAAGCCCGGGGCTAAGCAAGTTGGTCCTGGCATTTAAGATGACAACAACCAGCCTCACTCATCTCTGAGTGGCATTAAGTAAGCAATAAACCCTAACCATCCCTTGGATATAAACCTTCACTGGCTCAATTCAAGTGGAGCACCATAATTACCCACTAAACCACCAGGCACCATAATTTGGTTATATGGTTACCACCCAGCATTGTAAATGGTTTCCTTGTGTACAGGAAAACATTTGGCTTGTCACTCAATGTAGTCATCCACAGGTGGAAGGAAGGGGAAAGAATGAAGGATAGAAAGACAGAGGAGTATTATTATTTATGTAAACTTCACCATCATTACTGCAAAACTGGATGTAACTTTTAGTTTACTGTTCTATCGATTTATCGCACACCACACTGATGTAAACTGAGGCCTGACTGTCCTCCAAGTGTTTGGCAGAAATGTTTTTGAGATTTTAGGTTATGTGTTCCTTGCTCCTCTCTCTATTCCCAGTGAAACCATGTTAAATCGATCTCAGTATGCGATTTTTCGCTATGTGATCCATTTTCACTTGACGTAACACCATCGCTTATCAAGGCATGACTGTATCTAACCTTTCCTTTATTTTTTTTTAGTAGACAGTCACAATGCAAGTGCAACTGCTGTATCAGCCAATACCTATTCCCCTCTTTTCAAGTCATTTTAGTTCTAATCAGTCACATTAAAATTCTCATCTTTCCTGCTGCATACATCACCATCATCATCGATCATCCAATCCTATGTTGCCCCATGAGCAGCACAGAAGCCCAGGGCTAGGAAAGTTGGTCCTGACATTTAAGATAAGAGTGACCAGTCTCATTCATCCCTGAGTGGCATTAAGTGAGCAATAAACCTCAAGCACCCCTTGGAGATAAACCTACACAGGCTCAATCCGACTGGAGTGCCTTAATTACTCACTAAACCACCAGATGTCATAATTTGGTTATATGGTTATCACACAGCATAGTAAATGGTTTCCTGGTGTAGAGGAAACCATTTGGCTTGTCACTCAGTGTAGAGTCACCCATAGGCAGAAGGAAGAGGAAAGAGTGAAAGAATGACTTTTACTTATAACCTGAAAGCTGAATGGATGCTAGTACCGGTACTGTAGCCTATATTGCATAGTGTAACTTGGGTAATTCAACTGCAGAGTTTTAAATTTCAATTTCAACCTTCACATTTTTACTACAGTATTTCACTTGGTTTGTTATTCACAAACAGCCCTCACCTTCCTCCCTATCCCTGGAAAGAAATCTGATGGACTGCTGGAAAAGGCCAACTTCAACCTGCAGTCCACCAGACTCAAATCCACATGAGCCTGGGGCAATCACTGTTTCACATGAACTTACACAAAATAAAATGGACTGTTGGTAATGATGAAGATTTCCTTATTGTGGTCCTTGAGGCGCTTGAAGAATGCAACAAGGTTGTCGTCATGGATGAGGTACTGGTCAATGTCACGCCCCACTATTCGATGCATCTCTGGGTGGATGCTTGCAATCGCTGCCTGTAAGTAAAAAAATAAAAAAATAAATAAATAAATAACTGCCCATCCCATGTTCCTCTTTTAGCCGCTCCACCCTGGGCTGTTAATACTGCCGTCACCCTCTCAGTGCATGCAATTTTCCCACAGTTGTTTGTTTTCAAACCTTAATATCTCAGAAATTATAGCAGTTAGGAAAACAAATTAAAAACCATATTACTCACCAACTCCTCTTCTTGCAAATAAAACCATCCCCAGATCTGTAGCTGGTCGCGTTGATGAGTAAGGATGTGAAGAATATATGTAACTTATGGCCGCAAGGTAGGCTGTGTTCGTGCATGTGTGGGTGACACCAACATTCGCTTTGATCTCAACATAATAACTTCTCTATTACTTGATTAACTAGACACAGTTGTATCCAAGACTTGCCTTATGGCACTATCATTCCGCCTTTGCCTAGTATCCTTGGAAAGCAGCTTCGCAGGGATAGATGAGGCAAGGGTTCACATAAGGCGGGAACAGAATCGGACGAGAGACATGAGAAAACATCATCCTACACTTGGCAAAGTGACAGAGACGACTGAAGTATGCTTGCCTCGGGTGCCAGGAGGCTAACCCCACCCTTTGGTGACAAAATCAAGTGGCAGTCACTTCAAACTGTGGTAGGAAAACACTTGCAGTTATAGCCATCCCCCGGCAGCCCTGCTCCACCAATTCTAAATTGGATATAACCTCACCCAGCACTTAGGGGTTAAGATGTACTAAACTAGACTACAATGGTCTAGAACACTTAGGGTAAGAGATCAATCTATTCCCAAGAGAAAACTCTCTGGACACCTCCAGAAATCAAACCACAGCACCTAAACCACAGCTTTCCAACCTGAGAGTGCTACCACCAGACCATCAGACGTCACAAGCTGCCCTTATGTACCACCAAAAATTTAACAGAATCCGTTTACCCATAATCCATTACTGTGTCACCAAGAGCACAGGGAGCCAAGGCTATGGAAATAAGTCCAGACAATTTAGATGAGTGGCCAGTCAACATCCCTGAGCAGCATACTAGCAATACAGTACAGTACACCGAAACCATACTTCAGCTGTACTCTTTATAGGTCAAACCCAACTGACGTACCTTAACTCACAGACCACCAGCATAATACTTGTACTCCCTGTAAATGGTGTCCTGGATAACAGGAAACCATATGGCTTGTAACTCAGAACTAAAGATCATCATCATCACCCAAAATATATCTCAGAGGATAAGACGACCCTTGAATTATTTAAAAAGCACCCCAACACCAGTGGTAGTCTTATAGGCCAGGTACAAAAACAAGAGCCTTAACATTCTACTCAAAATACCACCCTATAACTCTCCTAACACATCCTGTGTCTCACTGTTTCTTCTTCTTCTTTTTGGGGTAACTGTGGGGAGGTTCACCTTCCAACCCGTCAGTATTGCCTAGATACTAGCATTCCCCCAAGAGAAAAGTAAAGGTAAAGGAAAAATTTTAGACTAGTTTGTAAAATTTGGTAGGAGATAGAGAGATGGAGATTAGTTATAAGAAAAGCTTAAGATACGTTCTTTCACTCCGCTTCTACTCTCTCCCTCTCCCTCTCCCTCCTCCTCTTCCTCTTCTCTTTCTTCTTCCATACGTCACGTAGAGAACTCTTCATATTTGCCATTCTCTCCCTCACTTTATCCTCGTTTAAATCTTCCAATCCAGACAACCATGCTATCCCTCTATCACCTTTTCATTTCCCCTCTTCCATCTCTCTGCTCCCACACATCTCCTCATTCTCTCATATAACACATCTCTCTCCCTTTTATAAGCCTCACTCAGTCACTACATGTTCAACAGTCTCTTCCACTCTCTGTCCACCCAACCAGCAATTCTCACATTCCTTGACTCCCCAATCCACCTTTACACTGTTGTCATATGGATCCCAGACTGAATCCGGTGAGTCGGCTTCGGCTTCGTCGTCGGCTTCATAGTCAGTGTCCCACAATAAATCACCCTCCATGCCATCCACTGCATTAGATGTACCACACTTTTTGAAAGATTTTATTACAGTCTCTACTTTCACTTTATCCCATGAACTGATTACAAAATCACACAGCGCATCAAGTGATGGTGCAGGCATAGCCCCACCTTTTGAAATGGATTTTTCAGCATTTATCATCCAATTATTCCATTCTTCACGCACATGATCTTTAAACGGCTTGTTCAAGCTGACGTCTAGTAGTTACATTACAGAAGTCAACACGACACCACACGTATGGTATGTAAACAAATCGGTCATCGACCTTGGTTAAACTACGATACTAACTACCACTAGGGACGATGGTCTACATATAGCATTTACCTTATTATATGCCTCAGCGATAACATACTGATAATTCAAATGATTTACAAAGGCATGGTATCTTATTACTGGTAATACATTCTAGGTATTTAATTCAATGTACTGGTATATCACTGTCTCAGTTGTTCGGTGCTCACTGACCTAAACTTCACCACAGATGGTTTGGTAGTTTGGGGGTCGTCTTATATGACCAATATGGGCTAAAATCAACAAACTCAGACTGAAATTTAGGGGTCGCCTTATCTGAAGGTCGCCTTATCTGCCAAGATATACGGGTAACTCCCACATACAAGATAGGATCAAGAGGAAAAAGAAAGGGAAATCACAAAAGCAGTACTACCTAACATCATGCCTAATT
>JAGKTI010001299.1:0-22900 GCA_018397915.1 Birgus latro | reverse complement strand
TGCACACTGTACAATCCACAGGACAGGTGCGCAAGTGCAAATTTACTTGTGCAAGCGCAGTTGAATTTGCATTTGCACACCTGCCTT
The DNA here is from genome assembly GCA_018397915.1 of Birgus latro. Taxonomy (NCBI): domain Eukaryota; kingdom Metazoa; phylum Arthropoda; class Malacostraca; order Decapoda; family Coenobitidae; genus Birgus; species Birgus latro. Next base: position 22,813 of record JAGKTI010001299.1, on the reverse strand, counting down.
TTCATGTGCAGTGAGCAATGCACAAATGATATTCACTGGACCGAAACGGTGCACAATGGCGCATTGTGCATTGCACAAGTCATTGTGCACCTGCCCAGCACTGGAAATGATGAGGCATGGGGTAGAGATAGTAGTAGAATGGATATGGAAGATGTGCAGATTGGCTTGGGAGGAAGGTAAAGTCCGGGGGGATTGGAAGTCAGGTATAATTATTCTCCTGTACAAAGGAAATGGGGGAAAAGAAGTGTGTGGTAATCATAGGGGCATTTGTCTTCTTAGTGTAATATGCAAAGTATTTAGAAGGATACTTATTGAAAGAGTTAGGGAAATAACAGTGGAATTAGTTGGAGAAGAACAGGGAGGTTTTAGGAAGAAAGTGAGGAGTGTGTCAAGCAACGCAAATCTTTTATATGTGACATGGTGCTTAAAAAGCAGATGATGAAAAAGAGGACATGTGCACTAGGAGGAAAATATGGAAGTTGAAAAACCAAGCAGCTGGGGATGCCTTCTAATGTGAGATGAAGAGAGTGGTGGCTGAACAGGGAGCCATTGACAAAAGTGTTAATGAACAGTACAGAGCTCTCAAGAACAACCTCCTGAGAGTTGCTGATTCAGTGTAGATGGACAAGGGGCCCACCTAGACATAAACTAATGGTGGCTGGATGAGGATGTAGAAGCCGCAGTTAAGGAGAAAAGAAGGCTTTTCCGGGAAAGGAAAAAGGAAGGTAACAAAGGGGTATACTTGGCTGCCAAACGCAGGGCTCAAAAAGAGGTTTACAAGTCCGAGTCTCAGTGACTTTTACTTGATAACCTAAATAGTGTGGAAAGGAAGAATATGAAATTTAAGGTGGCAAATCAGATGAAGAAGGAAAACAGGGATATCATAGGTGAGCAGTGTGTGAAGAATGATGAAGGAAAGGTAGTGGTGAACAGTGGGGATATTAAAGACACCTGAACACAGCATTACAACTGGTTGTTGAATGATGAGTTTGACTGGGACAGGGAAGGTTTAGAGCGAGCAGATCTAGTGTTTGGAACTTGGTCTTCAATTGACGCTGCCACTGTGAGCAGCGCAATAGGCAGGATGCTGGTGGGGCAGGCAGAGGTGTGTCTGGGTTGACTGCTGAAGTGTCGAGTAGGGTTGATCACTGACTTGATAAATATGACTGCATATGATTGTGTTGTCCTAGATGACTGACTGAAGAGTGTAATTGTAAGGGGAAGGGTGATCCCCTGGAAATATTCATTGTTCAACAGCTTCAAGAAAAGTATATAGGAAAGAAAGGGGATCTGTACTTTTTGTTGATTTGGGGATGGCCTTTGACAAACTCCCTTAAGATGTGGTGAGGTGGACAATGAGAAAGCTTGGGATCGAGGAGTGGCTGTTTGGATGGTTATGGCTATGTTTGTAGGTGCTTGCACCCAGGTATAATGAATGGAGATTTGAGCGATGAAGTTTTCTGTGAATGCTGGTGTGCATCAGTGGTCAGTCTTGAGCCCCTTGTTGTGTATCATAGTACTTTAAGTCCTCTCATGTGACTTCAGAAATGAACTCCGGTTGAAGATGTTGTATGCTGATGATTTGGTGCTGATTACAGAGAATGAATGGGAGATGGAGAAAAGACTTACAAAGTGGACAGATGGTATGAGGGCACAAGAGCTTAAGAGTAAATGCAAATAAAACAAAAGTTATGGGATCTAGGGCTGGTGGCAGTACAGTACTGTCAAAGAGGAGGGAGAGTGGCCATGTGTGATTTGCCACATGGGCGTGGGAAGTAATTTCATCTTGTGCAGTGTTTGTGGGAGAGTGGCCATGTGTGATTTGCCACATGGGCGTGGGAAGTAATTTCATCTTGTGCAGTGTTTGTGATAAGTGGGTGCATAGGAGATGTAGTGGTATTAGAGGCAGACTGCAAGATAATGCTGATTTCATGTGTGTGCTGTATTGGGGACAGCATGTGGAGATTGTCAGGCATGAAAGAACTGATCTTGCTGGTGAGTCTCTTGAGTGTGTGGAAGAGTTTTGTTATTTGGGAGACATGTTATGTGCTGAAGGTGGGGCTGGAGCTAGCTCTGTGGCTAGAGTGAGGAATGACTGGAAGAAGTTCAGAGAGCTGTTGCCTCTCCTGACATTAAGAGGGCTCTCCCTTCATGGTAAGGCATCTTTGTATGTAGCATGTTAGGAGTATACTGTAATGCTGTTTGACAGTGAGCCCTGAGCAGTAAAGAAAGAGAATATCTGCAGGCTCAAACGTACAGAAATGACAATGATTAGGTGGATGTGCAGTGCGTCCCTGAGTGCAAGGCCTGGGAGGGCTAGGTTTAAGATGGAAAAGTTGAGGGGTAGGATGGGACTGGAGCGTACTGGTGCTGTGATGGGGAGGGATGGGGGATGATGATTGGGTGCAGAAAGTGAGAAGTGTTATTGTTAGGGGTAGGGTTGTGAGAGGGAGACAGCAAAGGACTTGCAACGAGGTCACTGAGCGTGATCTCAGGGATATGGGAACCAGAGATTGAGCAGCATGGAAAGCCACCATCGGGTGACCAAGGCCAATGCATGCAAGCATGTTGGAGCCTTTAAAAATTAAATGAAACAAAATGAAACAGAGGTTGTGTAGATCAGATATTCATCCTTATGTCCTTAGTGGAAAAGTTTCTAGAAAAGGGAGTGAAGTTGTCTGTGGCCTTCATGGATTTGGAGAAAGCATATGACAGAGTGGATACACAAGGAATGTGCAAAATACTACAAATATATGGAGTACATGGGAAGCTGTTAAATGCCATGAAGAGTATGTATGAGGGTGCTAGGGCTGCAGTGCATAATAATGGTGAACTTAGGGAATTTTTCTATCTGAATGTTGGACTGAAACAGTGATGTGTCATGTCTCCATGGTTGTTTAATCTGTATATGGATGGGGTTATAAATGAGATACAAGGTAGAGCAGTGGATGCCGAAGCAGCCCAAATGAGGGAGGGCACCATTTGGGAACTTCCTGTATTGTTGTTTGCAGATGATACTGCATTGTTAAGTGAAGATGATGGGGAACTGCAAGGTTTGGTGAAAGTTGGGAACGTGTGTAAGAAACAGAATCTAAAGGTGAATTTGGGAAAAAGTAAAGTTATGGTCTTTCAGAGAAACGAAGTCACTGAATGTACAGTTTGGCTGGAAGATAAGGAAATGGAATATGTGAGTGCATTTAAGTACTTGGGTAGTGTGATGAGTAAGGCTGGAAGACTGGAGGATGATGTGCTTGAAAGGGTACAGCAAGGAAGAAATGTGGCTGGTTCTTTGAAGGCAAAGAAAAGAAATATGGAAGTGAGCATGGAAGTAGAAAAAAAAAAAAAACTGCTGCATGACGGTATTGTGATACCAACTCTAACGTATGAAAGTGAAACTTGGACCTTGTTGGAGGGACACAAGTCAAGAGTGAGAGCAGTGGAAATGAGTTATCTGAGAGGAGCATGTGGAGTTACGTGGAGACAGACTGACAAATGAGGAAGCGAAGGAACGTTGTGGTGTGGATGTGGATGTGACAGAAGGGGTTAGGAGAAAATTATACAGCGGTGGATTGGTCACGTGGAGAGGATGGAGTGAAGGAGAGACTAATGAGGAGAGTGTATGTGAGTGAAGTGGAGAGGGGGAAGAGGTAAGAGGAGGCCAAGGATGCAATGGAGGGATGGAGTGTAGAGGTATATGAGAGAAGGGGGTGTGAGCTGGAAGGAGGGCAGTGAAATGGCGGGGGACAGGTCAAAATGGAGGCGATCTGATTGTGGCCACACCTTACAGGATTAAGGCATCTGGCAATAGATAGACAGACAGACAGATAGATAGTGACAATGAATTCTATATGACTTCATTTGTGGTGTAGGAACCTACGGCTAGGTTATTGTAGTCAAGAATATATAATCCCTCCACTACCAGTATGCATTATTTTAGCTTATTCATTCTGCCTCCAAAAGTAATGGTAAGGCAAAAGGTGTCGGCAGATGCCATGAGATGCCTAGCTGCGGTGGTCATCTCCATAACATAGACCTGTGATGGGTTATTCACTCGATATCCTGAGATACAGGGCCACGCATCACCCACGTTACCACAGTTACCTTGAATACTAAGTCATGGTTGTAAGAAAGCTTTTTTTTTTTTAATGCAAGGAAGAAGGAACCAAAGGCCAGAGCCCACATATTGTTCCTTCCAAGAAAAAGCAAAAACAATACAAAAGAGAGCCAAATTCAAGATCCATTCATTTCGAGATGCCTGAACACACTGCGTTTGAAAGACTGGAGATCATAGGAAGTAGGGAATACAGACAGAGGGAGACAGTTCCAGAGTTGACCAGTTGCATAAATGAAGGACTGGGAGTAACGTATTAGAGAGTTGGACAGAAAAGGGATGAGAGTTTGTTGCTAGACGGGTAATACGTGCCCGTCGTAGAGGTGGAGGGATGCAAGCAGACAGTTCAGAGGAACAGTGACCATTGAAGTAGCAACAGAAGAAAGATAAAGAAGCAACAGTGCGGTGAAGAGACAAACGTTGAAGGGAATCAGTAAGAGGAGGAGAGTTAATGAGACGAAAAGCCTTTGACTCCACCCTATTGAGAAGAGCTGCATGTGGGGAGCCTCCCCACACATGAGAGTTGTACTCCATACACGGGCGAATAAAACCTGTGTACAAGGTCAACAACTGTGCATGGGTAAAGAAAGTTCGGAGTCTGCTTAGCACACCTAATCTCTTGGAAGCAGATTTCACAAGAGATGTAATATGTTCTTTCCAAGACAAATCCTGAGAGAATGAAACCCCAAGCATGTTCAAGGATGATGCAGGACTGAGTTGGACATTATTAAACATTAGTGGGTAATCTGAGGAAGATTTTGTCGGGTTGATAAGTGTAAGAACTGAGTTTTTGATGCATTAAAAATAACAAGATTATTTTTACCCCAATCAGAGATACGAGCCAAGTTAGACATTAGGTGTGCCATAGTCTCATCCCTTGTTTGCTGAAGTGACTGCTGAGATGGACGTTGCGGAAATCGAATGGAAAGGTGAAGGGTGGAATCATCAGCATGTGAGTGGATAGGGTTAGATGTACAGCTTAGAAGGTCATTGATGAATAAAAGGAAGAGAGTTGGTGATAGGACAGAGCCCTGAGGAACACCACTGTTGATAGGTCTAGGAGAAGAACGACGGCTGTCCACAACAGCAGCTATAGAACAACCAGAAAGGAAGCTAGAGATGAAGGCACAGATAGAAGGATAGAAATCGTAGGAGGGCAGTTTGGAAATCAAAGATTTATGGCAGACTCGATCAAAAGCCTTTGAGATGTCAAGTGCAATGGCAAAGCTTTCGCCAAAGTCTCGAAAGGAGGATGACAAGGAGTCTGAAAGGTAGGAGAGAAGATCGCCAGAGGAGCGTCCCTGACGGAACCCATACTGACGATCAGAAAGAAGGTTGTGACAGGAAAGATGCTTTAAAATTTTTCTGTTAAGAACTGATTCGAAAACTTTTGAGACATAGGATGTTAAAGCAATTGGACGATAGTTAGAGGGCTGGGAATGGTCACCCTTCTTTGGGACTGACCGAATGAGAGAAAACTTCCAGCAAGAAGGAAAGGTACAAGTTGATAGACAAAGGTGAAAGACTTTACCTAGGCAGGGTGTAAGCACAGAAGCACAGTTTTTGAGGACAACAGGAGGGACTCCATCAGGCCCATATGCCTTGTTAATATTGAGGCCAGTGATGGTAGAAAATACATCAGCTGAAGATATATGAATGTCAGTCATGAGGAACTCTGAGGGGGGAAGTGATGGAGGAACAGCACCGGAATCGTCTAATGTAGAATTGGAGGAGAAAGTCTGAGCGAAGAGATCTGCTTTATCAGTAGAAGAAATAGCTACAGAGCCATCAGAGCAGAAAAGAGGAGGGAAGGATGATGAGATAAAGTTGTTAGAAAGGTTTTTGGCAAGGTGCCAGAAGGAGCGAGAAGAATTCAAGTTGGAGAGTTGGGAACATTTAGCACGGATGAAATTATTTTTAGCACAGCGAAGAACAGACTTAGCACGATTCCGGGCAGAAATATAAAAATGATGTGATTCAGGGGTGGGTTGCCTCCGGTACATTTTAAAAGCCCTCTCCTTGTTGCGGACAGCATTAGAACAAGCGTGATTAAACCAAGGCTTTCTTGCATTAGTCAGAGGATATGAGAAGGGAATGTATGCTTCCATGCCCGAGAGAATAACCTCCGTAATGCGCAAGGCACACTCAGATGGCTCCCAGGCATGGAAGCAATAATCATTACAAGGAAAATCAAAGAAGTACTGCCTGAGGGCCTCCCAATCTGCAGCTCCAGTGCCACAGGCGGCATTTCTTTGGTGGGTCCACAGGCTGTACCGGAGCAATAGGACAGGTTAAGGTAATATGGTTGTGATCAGAGGAGTCCAACAGAGAGAAAAGATTAACAGTGTAAGCAAAAGGATTAGTTGTTAGGAAAAGGTCAGGTATGTTGGAACTCTCTCCAAGGTGGTCAGGGACATGGGAAGGGTGCTGTACAAGCTGCTCTAGGTCATTAAGGTATGGTGGAAATGACTTTCCTTGCTTATTAGTCAAACTGACCCTTCAACTTGATTACATTTGGCCATCAACTGAGTTGAAAGGGATCAGAGATCTTCATCAGGTTAGAAAAAATGTTCTATACCACCATAAAATACAATCTAAACATTTCTAACTATGCCCTCACACCAAAACATATTTATTAGCTAAAATATTTCTCACAAAACAGTCTTTCAACATAACCTACACAGAGGTTCTCTGGGAACATCTGATTGAAGTGACCAGATGTTCACATTTCAAGTCCATATCTTAATTTAACATATGCGGCGCTGAGTGGAATAACCTCTTGTCTACCACAGTGGCCATTTTGGTGTTAAGTACACCAACGTATTCCCCAAACCCTCTTCTACTAGTACAATAATGAATCATGTGAAAAAATGCCCCCAATAAGGGTGAAAATCCCATTTTATAGAGGGTACTGACTGACCGCACTGCACACAAAGGTATTTATACTCTGCTAGGTAGCACGGTCTTCCCCAGGTCCTGAACCTTGGAAACCAACATCAGGCTCAGTTATTCCACTGGTGTTAAGGTTGATTTTTCCCATGTATTCACGTTAAGACATGCATCTATTGTCAGCTCCATGTGGGGAAAGTCCCAGAATGGTAGTAATAACCACTCGAGCGCCACAGGCATGTTCAAGGTCAACAGTATGGTACGGACAGATTTTCTTAGCTATACAGGTATTCTATTTTCTTGAGCTGGTTTTATGCTATATTAATGGATACTGTGAAAGTACATGAATATATCGTAAGGCTGGCTTGCAATAACACACATTTATAGGAAAATGCAGTTCATTGTTGTCAGGCACGAGAAGAAAAATGCTGTTAACGTATTTTTCTTTCAAAATGCCATTGATTTACATATTCTAACATGCAAGCAGATGTTTTCAGCTACATTTGGGAAAAAAAAAAAATCACCAGAATATTTTTATCAGTTGAAGAGATATGGCATTTTGAAAGTAAACAAACTTTAACAGCATTTTTTCCCATTTTCTATACTTGGCGCACAAGAGGTTATTCCACTCAGCGCCTCATATCATACATAAATTCAGCCCAATTAACCCCCTCGGGCACCGTAAGTTTTCTGTACGTGTGTATGACATGATCAGAGAAAATGCCACGAGGGGAGGCTGGACTCGCGCACAAGGGAAAACATTCCCATTATTTTATTTGCCCCAGAAATTGGTTATAATGGTATAAATTATATACCGTACCACCATCTTCCCTAATGTTTTTACTATAGGATAAGTTAATAAAAACACACAAAATTTAATAAAAGTACTGTGAAAGTACAAGAATGGGGTGAGAATACTGTTGTTCAACAGTGAAAATAACTGCCCGACACTCTAGCACAAAATCCTGCCGGCATAATGCAAGAGCTAAGCACATGTGTACATGCAGAATGTCACGAGCTTTCACGTGGTGTTGTCGGAATTCTGATACGACCAATAGTTTTCGAGTAAAAAAGCCAAAAATCACACACACCCTCCCCTCCTGCCAAACTGAAAACCAAGAGAAGGCCGACTATTTGAGAGTGTCGGCCTGGAAATAGACACCCTCCCCTCCTGCCAAACCGAAAACCAAGATGCTAAAACATAATTTTTGGTGAATATTTTTGTCCAGAACTGCCTAATTGGCATCCCTTCAGACCAACCCTGACATGTGCATCATAGTGGGTCATCAGTTCCTCTTCAGAATACCACCGTTCTGACTCGTTTTGAGTCATCGTGCGCCAAGGGGTTAAGATTAATCTAACCAAACTTACCCATTATTATTATAACATCATACTTTAGCATTTTTTTGCTCCTGCCAGATGGTTTTCTTCAACCTCTGGAACACCTTTTGTACTGAGGAATTTAATGAAGACTGTATCTTACCCCTCCAGTTCAAAACATCTTCATAAAGTTAAATAAATATTTTCTGGAGACAGAAAGGAAAAAATAAATAAAATCTCCTCCAGCCGATTAAGTTAACTCATTCCAAATCATATTAACTTAACCCTTCAATTCAGTAACATATTTCTTGGTTTATTCTTACTATTTCCAGAAGACTGCATGCAACTTTAGGGAGACCTCAGGAAAAGATGGGGTAAATGAAGATTATTTCTAACCTATCCATTTTGACAATACTGATCCAAAGCTAAAATAAAACTGAAATAGCAAAAACAAAATTTTCAAAAGTCATCAGACTGAATGGATTAATCCAAACTAACCTTGACATCATTGAACAGCATGACAGAGTGGTAGGGGAGGGAATGGTCCATGAAGTACTGCGCCACTTGACTCAGTAAGCACATCTCGGGCAGAGAAAATAAGTCTGCGAGGTGGGCCATCTTTGTATCCTGTGTTGGCAACAAAATTTGTATTACCAGAGCTTCACCACAACTTGCTACTGTATTACCATCAATGACTTACAAAACTTGGGCATCCATATGATACTAGTTTCTAATTTCTATATAAATTTTAAAGTCTACAATCTCTCTCTCTACCAAAACAAATTACTAAAATATGCAGCAAACAAAATATGATCCTTGCCATGTGCAGTGGACTCTTTGTTATGGTATGTGCTGATCTCAGGTTTTGCAACCACTCTGTCAGAATATGTGGGCCTTCCTCTGGGATGCATTAAGGTGCAAATGAATCCTCAAGCATACACTATGAAGGATTAACTAACACTATTTGAACTATTTCTTGTCACTATTCCACACCACCTAATGAGGTAGCAATACAGGCACATGTTTATTTTTTTTCCCAGCAGGCTGTATGAACTTGTGACAAGGGAACAAATTACTACATTATGACCATTATTTTCACTGATACCAATTTTATTATTACACTGTACTCCTGTATATAAAGACATCTGCCCTATGCTCTTGACCATTTTTGACCACTGTGACGTTGGGTTTGACCTAAGCATGTCAATCACCAAGACGAGGGCACACAGTCAGCTGGAGAGGATCCATTTGACACCTCAGCTATTAAAACTGGTTCATAATCATAGCCAGTAGAGCATAAATGGATAGGCGGAAAGACATAGATCTGTTATTCTGGCTCAGCATCCATGACCCTCAACCTTGTCTTTGGGGATTGGGGATCTAAGCCTATGCGGATTGCCTAACTACTGTATGAAGGATAAAATACTACTATACTTATATTTCAAGAGTAAACTTTTTTGCCATTAGCTATAGTCATTTTTCAAGAGATGAGCTGGAGTGATTACAATGAAGGACAAATTATAGGGATATTTAGTCTCTATGTGATTTCTGAACAACAGGTCACTACAGCAGAAGACGAATCTACAATGAACACATATTTTCCAAGTTAGTGTCCTATGTTTGTAATAGTAAACCTTGTTCACCAGATGCTTGCTTTCCCAGCTATATGGACTCTCAGTGAATCTGGAACAGGACTTTGAAGACATACAAGAATCCAGCAAATGGGACTGAAAATATTATGGGAAGCCTGATGAACCCTATATGAAATGAGCAAATGAACCACTGGTCACACATGTATCTGGGAAAGTTTCTTTGTGAAGTGGAGGTCTAGCTACAATTTCCGACATTCATGCATCACAGTCACTTGGTCATTTCAATTAATGCTTGATACCTCCATTCAATTGTGTCAGTGCCACCAACAGGGGCTATTCAAAAATTACATAATGCTTTTTTGGTCATTTTTTAACTCCACCTCCCCCCCTTGTCATGCCTTGTAACACATGTCCAGACCCCCCCCTAGAAATTTATGTAACACCAACTAGTACTCCATCCCCAGTTAGTAGGTTTCCATTTTTTTACAAATACATGTAAGTCTAGCCTAATACCTGCAAATTATTATCTTAAATTAGGCTTTTCTTCACAATTTTATGTTACAATATTATAGAATCCCAGATAAATTCAAAATGAAAATGGTCTCTTGCCATTTACTTAAATTCCTAAGTAATCTGGCAACACTGAGCGGTCACCTCTGTTGTCAAAGTAGACACGTACTATACAGGAACTCGCCCTGTAACCAGCAGGAACGCAATGTGAGTTGATGACTCGTCAGCGAGTCATCAGTCGTCACTCGCCCCCAACTCTTTTTCTGCTACACAGATCCCATCAGTCACAGCTGACTTGCAATTTTAGGTAAATATTTTGCTTTGACATTATTCAGAGAAGATGAAATATAACATTTAAAGTGAATCATGTACTTTGACAGATTGTGCTGTTGTATTAACCCTTTCAGGAAACGATGACCTATTTATTTTCTGTTTTCTGGCTATCATTAGATGATTCAGTTCATAGTATTAAGGGCAAATAGTAGTCTTTATCCTTTTAATTCCTATACCTCATGCCTAAGCTGTATAAAATTGTCTGATGCTGAGGATAAACTATAAAACCATGACATAATCCTCAAGGGGTTAAGGCTTATACAAATTGATTAATATTGAAATATTTATCAAATTGGTTGTTTTTACTACCTTGATTTTTGAAATCAGTCTTGAAGGATTCAGGCACAAACCTTGAATTATTTTTTTGTTTGTGAGTGACAACACTGTTAATTTGACCCACAAATTAGAGGTGTAGCGGATGCGGATACGGATATTCGGTACACCTCTACCACAAATTACCAATAATTTATTGCTGTAATTTATTTTTTATATACTGTACAAAATTAAGGCCTTCTGTACACAAAAATTCACTAAATATTTTTCTTCGTTGTTTGCAGAAAACACCTCAAAGAAGAAACTATGACAGAAAAGCCTGAAAAAGAGAAATTGTATCTAAAGCTGATCAATGGATATATGCAGGCATATCCATCCAAAACGAAGGCTCAAGTTCAGCAGAGTGTCACAGCAGAATGGAGATAATTGAAGAAGAGCCCAGAATTGCAGCAAAGCTTCAAGAATGGAAAACTCTTGAACTTAAACACAAGGCAAAGTTTCTTTCTTTCTGGGCTATGGCATCCCAAGCTCCTCCAAAAACCAACACTGAAAGTGAATGCCAATCAACCAGTGCAGACAGCAAGGTTCAAACCACTGAAAGCAAGGAAATGCCAAGTGCACCCTCCACAAGCCAGGATATTCATAAGTCACCATCCAAGAGAGCAGTGGCACCTACTCCACAGCTGACAAAATTAAAGAGTCAGATTGAAAAAAAGCAAATTGTCATTGATACCCTGAAGAAGAAGAAAGAATTTGGGATGATTTCTGATGCAGAAAAGAAAAGCCTGCTGCAGGAGCAACAAGATGTAATTAAACTTAAAAAAGAACTTCATCAAGCTAAGGGCAATCACAAGCAACAGCAGAAATTACGTGAAAAGAAAATGTTGCATCGCAGAACTGGATAACAACACCAAAAAAAAAACTGAAAATGAAACATTCACCAGAACGTGGATGACCAAGATTAGTTGACGACACTCATGCACTTCTACAGACAATATGCGATACTGCTATTGGAGGATCTGGAGCTCATGAACAGCGAAGATCAGCTGTAATTCACTCATCAAGGACACTGGATGACCTGACTGAGGCTCTGAGAGATCAAGGAAATGACCTGTCGCGCAGTTCAGTGTACCTACATCTAAGACCAAGAAACACGGTAAGTCGTGAGGGTAAACGGCATGTTAATTCTTGTCCCGTTAAGTTGAGTAAACCAGAAATTATGCAACACAAATATCATCTAGGTACCAAGTTCGCCAAGGCAACTATATCCAACCTTGAGGAGCTTGCCTCTATACTCGGCCCTCGAGAAGTTACCTTTCACTCAAGATGACAAATGCCGGGTGGCACTGGGTATACCTGCGGCATCTAAGCAGGCAGCTCTCCTAATGCATGCAGACTACAAAGAGAAACTCCAAGATTATGACTTTGTCATTGCAAAGGCCCACAAGTTGATACCCTCTGTTATTGCAGCCTGCAACATGAAGGAAAAAGTTCTCACCCATTCTGGCGTTACCTATTCAGGCCCAATATGTGGCAATTCGAAGTGAAAAACATCAATTCTCAATGGCTCTAAGCCATCTCCAGGACATGAAGAGAGTCAGGGAAATTGAGGAGTTCAGGGACAGTCTCAACACCAGTAGCGGACTGGCAAAACCTGTTATGATCGTAATGTGTGATGGGGGTCCAGATGAAAATCCTCGCTACCAGAAAACCATCAGTGCTTCAACAGATTATTTCTGTAGCTTCGATCTGAACACCTTTTTCGTCACAACCAATGCTCCAGGCAGAAGTGCCTACAACAGGGTAGAGAGACGAATGGCACCACTGAGCCATGACCTTGCAGGCATATTTCCACACAATTATTTTGGTTCACATTTGGACTCGCAGGGAAATATCGTGAACAGCGACTTGGAAAAAAAAAAATTTTGAGCATGCTGGAAAGGTTCTTGCGGAGATTTGATCAGACACTGTCATCGATGGCCATCCAGTGGTGTCTGAATACATCAGCCATGCTGGTCATCAGACTCCTCTCATTGACAAGAGTCAACAGTGGCACCAGCAGCACGTAAGAGAGAGTCAGTATATGCTTCAGATTATTAAGTGCTAAGACACATCTTGCTGCTAGCCAACCAGGAGCTCCTATTTCTCCCTTGTAAAGGACTGCTTCCTTCCTCCTCCAATGCAACTTGCACAATCAGATGTAGGTTTGGTAGCTGATATTCCAAAGCAGCAGTTTGCTCCACCGTTTGTCACCATCCAGCTGGGAAATGCAGCGTTGCCAGCCTGCACACTAGGAATTTCTCCAGTGACTATGGACACCCGTCACTTCAGGAAGAACTCCATAAAAGAATTTCTCAGAAGCGTGGGCTCTACACATCGTCCGTGGTCTCGTTGAGCAAGCACCGGCAATGCTGAACAAGGGAAGGAAGAGAGGTATCTCGAAAGATCCACCCTGTATGCCTTGCAGCACGTCGTCAGAGATAGCTTGTGTGTGCCATCAAGTACCTTGAAACAATCGAACTTGAATGGTATGATGAGGGACTTGTGGATACAACTGGCCTACAGGAACCCCCAAGATCAACAGTGGTGGGAGGCACACCTGTACTTCCGAGTGAAGGGAGGTCTCCAGTGTGGGTGATACAAGAGTGAGCAGTTTGTTAAGTTTAATTGAAAGCCGACAAAGAGGCCTGTTTAGTTTGTGATATTCCATGAAGTTATCTTATAGGCACACAGTGTACAGTATGTTGAAGTTCAAAACAGGATTAAGTTAATTTGTGATATTTTTCTAAGTCATGTTATGCATGAGCATAAAGTAGACAATGTCAAAGTTCAAAAACAGATTGTGTTTGTGATATTTTTAAAAAGTCATGTCATATATATAGCAGAAAATACCAAAGGTTGAATTTGTGATATTTCTCAATCATATATGGCAAAAGCCTTAAAAAAACAAACTAAAATGTAACAAATGTCTATTCCAGAATGTTTACTATCTTTAGTCCTTCCATAAGCAAAATTCTTAAGAAACAGGAAAAAAAATCTGAAAATGTTATGTAACACATGGCTGCACACCCCCTCCCCCCCGTCATGCTCATAACACTTCATCATTACCCCCCTCCCCCCCTTGGGCGTTATGTAATTTTTGAACGACCCCAAAAACATATTATTATGTCAAGGTTGTCAACTGTACCAGATGCTAAACCTCTGTTGCAGACTGATGCTGTAACAAGTTCATATGCTGCCAACTGTACCTTCATGAAGCTCAACTAATATCCTTGAGAGGGTCTGTCTAAGAAATATAAATCTAAATTACAGAATGACCTATTTTGAACCTAACTCAAACTTTGTCAAAGGCACTGTTGTTCACTTACAAACATCACTGAACAAACAAATATTTCAGCTGCAAATCTAAACTAAGAGGGAAAAAAAAATCATGTACAAAATATTTTTCACTGTGCTCACAGGAGCATGTAGTGCTCCTGCAGATTAAGAATGAAAGTTTTTTTTTATGTACATAATTCTGCTCAGCTGCTTACGTACTGTGAAGCTTTAGTGCTACGTTATGCCTTAACCACCTCAGTCACACCTACAGCAAGAAAGCACATATATATGGGACATCTCTTTTGCCATCTCTCGTTTTCTGTGTAACAGAAAACAGTAAACAGATAACTTGGACAGTCTTCTTAGAAGAGTTAGGAAAGTCTTTTTAGAAGAGTTTGCTTCAAAGCATCTCATCTGAGCACTGGAGGAATGAAAAGGAAATGAACATCAATTACAAATCTGTGTCATCAATGTTCTTGAAAGGTCATAATACAAGATGCCTATTACTGTAGGTGTGTACTGGGATATTCAAAGGCAGATATAAACAAGCAAAAGATAGGTCACACAAAGCCATTAGTCAAACAGCTGTGTTCAAAGTCACGCAGTGAGACAGAGGCGACTCTAAGAAGTAATGTGTTAATCCCTTCAGGACAATGGCAGTATCTTATCATTCCTACCACAGATGATTCTATTACTGTATTTCAGTCAGACTAATTCAAAACACCTGGCAGTAAATAGCTCAATGGGAGTTGTTTCTAACTCCCTTATCAGGTACAGTACAAGGATCTGTAAATAAAATCACCCTACAGTAGTATGAATAATATAAGGAAGGTGTCTATGTGCTGATGGGATTAAGCAGTAGTAAGTGTTGATGGGATTAAGTGGTAGTAAGTGTTGCGGGATTAAGTGGTAGTAAGTGCTGATGGGATTAAGTGGTCGTAAGTGTTGACGGGATTAAGTGTTAGTAAGTGTTAATGGGATTAAGTGTGCTGATGGGATTAAGTGTTAGTAATTTTTCTGGCTGAAATGTAGGCAAGGTACCAGGGCCAGAGCAGCTCATAAAACTGACAACACTGAAGAATACTCCAAGCACCACATATACTGTATATCTCTGGACTTGGCATATGACATACATGATTAAATTACACAGGAAAATGAGGAAAAAATGAGATACAAGTAACAAAGAAACTACAGTACAATTGTACAGAATATCCCTTGCAAAAGATGTATTATAATATTACACTGTGAAAAATTAATAGCTGCTGAACCTTAATAATAATGTAACTGATACAGGCAGTCCTCATTGTAAGCTCCAAAACATCACAACTTTTTCATCATTCAACTGGTATATAAACTGACAGAGACTGGCAAATCTGCTTTATAAGTTGCAATGAAACTTCGATGAGCATACTTTCTGTAATTTACTGTGGATTTAACAGCAAAAATGGTATATAAGAGGCAACTTATAATGAGGATTAACTGCACTGTATTGTGCAAAACTTTGGTATTTTAATATGTACATTGTTCAGCATGAATGAAGGTACAGAAAAGGATAAAATGATGAAAGTATGGAAAGACAAATGCTACAATGCAGATAAGTGAAAAATATGATTCCCAACAGGTGTCTTGGAAGGTTACACTCACTGTTGTACTGGAAGAGGGTAGGTTGGAGCTGCAAAAGACAGTGAACAAGCTGAAAATTGCAATGTAATACGATACGTCCTCATTATAAGCTTTTTTTTTTTTTTTATGTGTCCGACTCTGGGCATAGGCTTCACAGCCTGCTATCAAGGCCCAGTCATCCTCCTACAATCTACATGCCACCACTTCGGCGCTTAACACCCACCGTCCATATTGAATACATGCTAGGGCTGTCTCATACAGGACTGGTGTATTGGTATTAGCGGGGTCATTTTTACGACATGTCGGCGGGTCTTCTGGTAGATCAGTAAAGCCTGATTTAATGAAATTCAAATTCTTAAACTGTTCCCTGCACCAGCGAGGATTCGAACCTGGGTCCCACGGGACCGCAAGCCAACTCTCTACCGATCGAGCTACCACCTCCCCTATTAAGTCCAAAGTAAATCATACAAATACTACCTATTAAGTTTCCACTGCTTTCTTAAATGCCAATTAGCATGTAAACTGTATGGATGAAGTTGAGACTTCTGAAACACATCCTGGCTTATATTGAGGACTGCCTATATATGTACCGTAAACTTCCTAATATTCATACTAGTAGAGCCAAAGCCTATACAAATAAGTGGAATTAATAAATAATGCAATATTAACCCCCAAACCCCCATAAATGGCACAATAGCCCTCTATATTAGTCTAGCCTACAAAAGCACAATAAATTATCAAAAAATGTGACTATAAAATATGTATAAGCATGTAATACCATACAGTATTTTGAGACTCACCACTGCTAGTCAGACATTTTGTTTATTTTCCCATGTGACAATGCCAAACAAGAAGATTAATATATCTCCTCCCTCATACCAATGATGACGTGATACAGACAATGCACATATGGATATTAGGAAGTTTACTATACAAGCTTGCAAGTAGGGTGTTTGTGCTTAAAAGAAAATACCGGTATACAATACAAAACTGTCCTTTGAATCACCACATTCTGTAACAATCTGGTACCTGAGTTCATTTAAATGAAGGGTTAAAATGAACTAGAAATCTATTAAGACACTGAGGAATTGATGAGAGATTATTATGCATTTGTGTATAGGAAACACATATCCTAATTATACAAAATTATGATGATGGCACAGGTAGGCAGGTAGGTATAAAGCCAGGATTCCGGAGGCTTGAATGATGAGTGAATGGAAGCGTGGCCCATTATACTGGGCAAACTTGGGCTGTCTGGACATTGCTACTCCTCACCCTGCCCTAGGGTGGGAAAGGAGGTCCGGATGATGATGATGATGATGATGATGATGACGACGATGGCAAAATTTAGATCTCCAAATGGAATTAAAAAGGCAACTACTGTAGTGTACAAACAATGGATACTGACTATTTCAACATGAAGACTACTCTGATTCATGCTTAACTACTATGTCTGACTGCAGATAAAATTAAGTGATCAGATGTGGTAATGTTTCTTCTGACAGTTCTGTATATAATGAAAGTCCAAAGTCCAAATTACTCAGAGATCATTAAAAATGGTTTAACAAAGCAGTGTGGATCTCTAAGAGTGTACTCCACTAATCACTGCTTACCATTTTTTTTTTTCCTCAGAACAGAATTCCACGTGACAGGAAGCAGACATTTTTTCCACTACACTCCTCTGGATATTTTTTTTCTTTTCAGTGTTAGATATTTCTTCTCCTTTCAAAGTTCCATTTTCCTAAAACTAAAAGTTTCTATCTTCTATACCCAGGATGTCAGAGAACACTTCCCTTGTGATCAAGGTTCAATGCTGGAAGCCTGACTGTCCCACATCCTTTGAGAGATGTGGCCACAGGTTTTGTGTTCTGCACTCTCCATGCTGCAACAGAGATGCAGGATAACCAATTTTCCCACTAGTGACATCATCATATTCCATTACCTCATCACAACCTCTAAAGATTGTGATACACCAGAAAATACCAGTCCTGGAGGACTGGGTACTTCAACAACTCAGTCTCAAAAGATAAATGACTGAAAACATGGCTGTATCAAACCAATGAGTCACTGTAATACAGTATAGTTTAGGTTATTAAATTAGCTTTCATATTAAGTGTGGAGAACTACAAAGAGAGAGAGAATATAGTGGAGAAAGCTGGACTATACTGGAAGTGTTTGTAACTAAATCAGTGGAAAAAAAAAGGGGTTTACACACATGAAACATGTTAACATACAGGCAGTACAAAACTGAAATGCCAAAGTACAAACACTGAATATAAAGTATCTTCTACTGAAGTAATTACTTTTCCACATTCCAATTCTTTAAGAATCTACAAATCACATTCAAATCTGATATTAACTAATCATGCACATCATGCAAATCCTAGTTCAGTAAAACATTAACCCCTTCAAACATATGTCAAATATTAATCTGAATTCTGGCAGCTGACAAGCATTTTTATTCAGCTATGAAGTGAGCATTTTGACAGACAGGATTAACACATTATGATTAACCACCTGCTACCACGTTCACTGAGTGCCAAAGTGACCACACTACAAAGCAGAAACATCTGATAAACATCTAAAGAAGCTGTACATGGTGCATAACCATATTGTTTTTGATTTTTGTTTTTTTTTATGTGTCCGACTCTGGGCATAGGCTTCACAGCCTGCTATCAAGGCCCAGCAGTCCTCCTGCATACCATACACCTCTACATGTCACCACTTCAGCGCTAACACCCACCATCCATATTGAATACATGCTAGGGCTGTCTCATACAGGACTGGTGTATTGGTATTAGCAGGGGTATTTTTTATGACATGTCGGCGAGTCCTCTGGTAGATCAGTAAAGCCTGATTTAATGAAATTCAAATCCTTAAATTATTCCCTGCCCCAGGGGGGATTTGAACCTGGGTCCATTGGGACTACAGGCCACCTCTCTACCGATTGAGCCACGTACCTCAAGGGTAAGTACAGTACAGTAAATTCCTTCTATGAGTTACCTTTTTTGACCTTCTATAATGTTATTAAGTCTGCAATAAATTGCTGGAAAGGGCTAATTAAAATTTCATTGCCATTTACCAAGCTGATCTGCCAGTTAACCCTAGAAGTTAAGTAGTACAGTAATTGCAATGGATGTAGGCAGTAGTGACCATTATCCACTCACTCAATCTAATGCTGCCTAATTCATCCACCTTTATCATTCTTTTTCAGTGTCTACCCTCCTCTCTTCCTATTTCTATCATATTTCCCCTCACTTTTTATTACTCTCTTTCCTTTTCAGGTAGCTTTCCATTAAGTGACAAGCCATATGGTTTCCTGTAAGCCAGGAAACCATTTATAAGGCTGGGTGGTAACCATATAAACAACTCATACGTGTTCCCCACTTGTCAGCAAGTAGGTTGTTGGAGGGTTAGTGCCCCTCAACTTACAACTCAAAAACAAATAGCACCCCTTACAGTATTAAGACATCTGGCTATATATAGATAGATACTGAGTAACTGTTTGAAAAAAAATAAATAAAAGTTTGATATTTTGGAATATACAGGTATGCTCAACTTACAAGGACTGACTGTACAGTACAGCACATTCAAACCCAACTGGCTGTTCTGTGGATGAATACGAATATCTAGGGGTAACCAAAATAAATCCATCCATCCATCCATCCATCATCCAATCCTACACTGCCCCATGAGGAGTGTAGGAGCCTGGAGCTAGGCAAGTTGGTCCTGACATTTAAGATGAGAGTGACCAGCCCCACTCATCCCTACGTGGTATTACGTGAGTCATAATCCGCAACCACCCCTTGGATATAAACCTTCACCGGCTCAATCCAATTAGAGTTCTGTAATTACCCATAAAACCACCAGGTGCCAAAATTTGGTTATATTGTTACCATCCAGCATAGCAAATGATTTCCTGGTGTACAGGAAACCATTTGGCTTGTCACTCAGTGTAGAGTCACCCATAGGCAGAAGGAAGAGGAAAGAATGAAGGAAAGAAAGACAAGAAGAGGGAGTACAGTAATATGCAGTACAGCCCTATTTTGCGCAGTTAGCATCATCATCATCATCATCTAATCCCGTGTTGCTCCATAAGGAGCGTAAGAGCCTGGGGCTAGGCAAGTTGGTCCTGACATTTAAGATGAGAGTGACATACAGTATCAGGAGAAATTACCACGTATTCCAAATATAACAAATCATTTCAAAGCAACTGCTGCTTTTGGTTAATGAGTCTAAAAAAAAAATTAAAAAAAAAAGTCCCAAAGTTCCCCTTTTGGCTATCTTGAAAACTGTACTCATCCATCAAATACTGTATATACATGCAAATGAACAGTGATCATCATTAGGAATAAGAAAGGGTGAATGAACATGAATATAATGGTAACAGGTAGTCAGTATGTGGATCTTTAACTCACTTCTAACCTCTCATCAGTTGACACTAGGCCTCAAAGCTCTTAGTCACTCCCCATATTCATCAAGGGTGGGTACTTTGAATGTCATTAGGGAAGAATTAAATGTCATTCAGCTATTTTGCTGTGGAATATAGGCTGGGGCTGAGGCTGACAGTGTCATCTAAAATGAGTTTTGTGAAACAGAGGGTGCGCAAAATAAGGGTCTACTGTACTACAGTAAGTCCTCATGACAAATCTCCAGTTTGATGTTCATTTTCATTGTTCCAAGTCATGGAAAAGTAAGAAAAATTATCACATAAAGTGATGAGTTTTCTGTGAATGTTGGTGTGCATCAGGGATCAGTCTTTAACCTCTTGTTGTTTATCATGGTACTTGAAGTCCTTTCACATGACTCAGAAATGGACTCCCATGCGAGATGTTGTATGCTGAAGATTTGGTGTTGGTTGCAGAGAATGAAAGGGAGGCGGTTGGAAGATTTAGGACATGGAGAGGTGGTTTGAGCACAAGGGCTTCAGAGTGAATGCAGATAAAACAAGTGATGGTATCCAGGGCTTGGTGTGGTAGTCAAAAAAAAGAGAGAGTGGCCATGTGCAATTTGCCACAAGGGTGTGGGAAGTAATTCCATCTGGTGCAGTGTTTGTGATAAGTGGGTGCATAAGAGATGTACTGGTATTAGAGGTAGACTGCAAGACAATGGTGATTTCATGTGTGCAGTGTGTCGGGGAGAGCATGTGGAGATAGTCAGGCATGAAAGGACTGAGCTTGCTGGTGAGTCTCTTGAGTGTGTGGGAAAGTTTTGTTATATGGGAGACATGTTATGTGCTGGAGGTGGGGCAGGAGTTAGCTCTGTGGCTAGAGTGAGGAGTGGTTGGAAGAAGTTTGGGGAGCTGCTGCCTCTCCTTGCACTGGGCGGGTTCTCCCTCTATGCTAATGGATCTTTGTATGCGCCATGTGTTAGAAGTGCAACGCTGTATGGCAGTAAAGGATGAGAATATTCACAGGCTCAAACGTACTGAAATGGCAATGATTAGGTAGATGTGCAGTGCACCCTTGAGTGCAAGGCCTGGAAGGGTTAGGTTTACAATGGAAGAGTTGAGAGGAAGGATGGGACTGGAGCGTACCAGTATTGGTGCTGTGATAAGGAGAGGTAGACTGAAATGGTTTGGGCATGTGGAGAGGATGGAGGATGATAACTGGGTGCAGAAAGTGAGAAGTCTTAATGTTGAGGGTAGGGTAGTGAGAGGTAGATCAAAAAGGACCTGGAACGTGGTCATTGAGCGTGACCTCAGGGTTAAGGGACTAAATAGGGAAGCAGCCAGAGATCGAGCAGCATGGAGAGCCACCATTAGGTGACCAGTGCTGACGCATGCAAGCATGTTGGAGCCTTCAAAAAGGAAAACGATAACAAAAACAAAAGTCTGACTGTTACCTATGAAACCAATTAACAGTACAATATTACTTATTTGTAAAATGTTGTGATATTTTAGAACACATCCCTTACTTGTAACAAGGACTACCCATAATGTACAACTGGCCTGACTGTGATATGACAGCATCATAATGTACTTTCTCTCACTGTATTATTATTCAGGTTTAAACCAACATAATATTTATTTATTATTAAGACTTACCAAAAACTAAGTGTTCTTCTATCTCTTGTCAGTTTATAAGCAAAGCAGGGTTAGCATTAGGCAGTGTAACATACCATTACTTACACTACAGCAACACCTAAGCCAACAATAATAATAAGCTACTGTCATGTAAAATGTTAGGCATTACAGTATTAGTGAAAAAAGGATATTCATATTTTCCAATAATACTACAATACAGTACTTTACATTACCACAATTACCATCTTACCGTCTGATAGATTGTAAAGTTGATTGATCCAAATGCAAACCGCCAGCGGTGGTTGCAAAGTCATGAAAAGTGCAAGAAGTTTACACAAAATCAGAAAGAAGTGTTCTACAATCTGTACACAAATAGTTAGTTTAAAAACATTATGAGACATACATTCAGCCAGCTAAAAAGTCTGGGACAACACAAATACAAGCAACTTGTCGTCTGAAACTAAGAAATCACCCTCACTCTCACTTATACGGAAAATGTAATACACACTAGAAGAAAAATGAGAGCAAATCCTTCATTATCATTATCAGCATTATCCTATTTCGTATGCTTAACTGGGATAGAAGGTCTAAAATAATGTTTTTTGGAACATATATCTGAGAAGAAAGGAAGTTCAACATACAATCCCTCTTATTTTGTATCAAAGAAGATTTGTGGAAACACTGCAGAAGGAAAAGATGGAATAGTGGGATTATTACATCCCTTGGACAATACTGGCACGCTGGCAAGGAAATTAATAAAAACTTATTTCAATCCTGAGCAGTAGAACAATCAATTCTTTAACCAATCTGCTTAAATCC